>CM029374.1:9918350-10072590 GCA_017165825.1 Hepsetus odoe | reverse complement strand
TATATATATATATATATATATATACACACTATATATATAATGAATGTAAAATAATATGTAGGGCGGAGTTTCATATTTAGGCCAAGGTTTTTTATATATATATAAAACCTTGGCCTAAATATGAAACTCCACCCTACATATTATTTTACATTCATTCTGGACCTGAACCTGCAGCTTTTGACCTCACCTGCTATCCTCTTCATCCAGGAGGCCTCATCAATGCCCAGATTGCTGTTCAGGATTTTGAGGATGTTCCCCAGGATGACGCTGAGGTGTTCGGAGGTGACCGTGGTACAGCAGACAGTTGCTGCACACTTTGGCTGGTTCTCAGGGCCTCTCTCCCACCAGTAGGACAAATAGTTACATAGCATGGGTAACACCACCTCAATGACGTGGGGCATTTCAGTGTAGCGAGCTCCAGACTCAGACATGTCATTAATGTCTTTCATCAGACAGTCTAGATGAGGCACTTCTGGACACATCTCTTCTACAGTGTCTGGCATACCCAAGACTGGTGAGAAGTAAGGAAACAGCAGGAGAATGACATGCAAATACAAAGTGTGAAATGCATACAAAGAAACTTTACATTTTCACATTTTATCCTTTTTGCTTTATATTCACATCCGTCTTTACATTTTTACATCTTGCTTTTTGTTGTGGCTCAAACACATTCTATACTTTCAGACAATAACACATTTGTATTCTTAAATAGAACAGGTATTTCATTTAGATTTTTGCTTATATTGCATATCGAAAAATGTATTTACATTTCTTGCCTTCGGTATGTTTGACACCAATACAAAAAAAAAATGAATTATGATTCCCACATTGCTGTCTTGAAACTACTGATTTAGTATATAAATCAACTATAAAAGCATTATCTGAAGGACTTTTGCAATCAGTTATGCAATGACATGTGCATTAAAATGTATAGAAACAGTAAAATATTTTGATGTCTAAAAGCTAACACACAAAAACAAAGACAGTCAGGAAATAGAAAACCCATAAATTATTGTATGCCCTACAAACCACTCAAATAGTCAAATTTGAGTGAGTAAGATATGACAGATGCTTCACAAGTGGAAATAAACTTATAGCCTGTATTGATTGGATAATTAGATGACTGACACTTACTGGCCCGTTCTCGAGCTGTCTTGGTGTTGAAGACGGAACATGGGTTGTGTGTATTGAGGTGAGGCTCCAAAAACGCCACAGGCATGGCTCCTGCCAGAGTGGCTAAACACTCCCCTAAAGCTGGAAGCTGTCTACAGTAAAACCAAGCAACATGGGAGGGGGGGGGGGGGGGAACAAACAAAAAGAAAAACCCATGTCTCTCATTTTCACTGTAACTGCCTCTCAAAGTTAATCTGAGTTTTTAGTCATTACAGATTTATATTAATATTTCATCCAGACATGCTGAGCTAATTCAGACGAAGAAAGATTTCACTTTTGCATAAATGAACATTTAACATTTAACATTTAACTGTATAACAAAAAAGGTATGCTTACCTTTCAACATAAATGTTCTTCCCAGTTCCAAGTGAATAAAGGCTAGTCAGAATTCGATAGCATGACAACTGGACATCATCCACTACAATAGATATGACAAACTATTAGAGAATGTTATGTTCAAAGCTTATGCTACATTTACATGTTGGTTTAGAAAGAACATTGTTCTGTCCCTTGTTGCAGAAATTTGTGTTATTCAACTGGCAGCAGAAGGTAGATGTGTCAATGTTGCCATGGTGATGTATTTGCTGGAATCACAGGTACCATTTTTGTCCATGCCTATCATTTCCAGGGTGCTGGGAACTACTTTATGCTTTACATATTATTTCCAATAGTGTGATTTCAACGACATTCAGGGTTTGATGTACATGAATGGCGATGCCTAGACTACAGGTACTTTTAGATTTTCTAGGACACAGTCTAATTAGATTATTCCCTTTTGCCTTTTAATTTGTTTTTATGTGAAAAAATTCCCATAGCTATAACAAATCCAAATTTTACATGCCAGTTGTTTGATTGTTTTATGATGTATTTCATACATCAAGCTTTCAAAATAAGAACATGCCCATTTCATTTGAAAACAACATATGCTATTATAAGTGCCTTATTACTTTCCAGTGTTAACTTACTCAAAACTGCTGAAACAGAGACAGACAAACTATGTTGAACGCAAATGCAAACACACAAACCGAATGGTCCCCTTTTACAATGGCTGTGTACACTGACTTGAAAAACAAAAAGCAATATTTTTATGGGACTATTTAATTGCTTTCAGTTTTCATCTATAGCCAACATGTAAATGCAGTCACTGAATAACAGTGTTGGTATCATTCATTACTGTAGAAGTCCTGTTTGAAAATACTTTAGAGAATCTTGTCAAAATGTTATAATATTCACCTGCAGAAGAAGCTTCAGTAATGCATTATGCAACAAAAACAAAGCATACAATACATAAGTGTGAAGCATCATTTGCAACAGATCACATTGAGGTCAGTTGTACTAAAGCAAAGCCAACTTACACAGTAGGTCTACTCCAAACTGATGCTCAGTGATATGCTCAAACAGGGCAGTGAGAATAGGCAGCAGGGCCACTGTCGTGTAGTTGATGTTCTGAGACACGCCCTTCATCTGGCTGCGGGAGTGTGTGAACTTCCCCAGCTTCAGATTCTCCAGGGTCTTCTCCAAATCCTCTGCTGCATTCTCGAAGAATGTCCTCAGACCCACCTTCACCAGCTCAGAACCTGATTTCATCACTGTTCTGAAGGAAACAAAGAGAGAATTTAGGAGCTTTAAAACATATTTTCTGCCATGGGCTTAAATCACACTGAAATCTTAAAGATAACTGCAAAGATCTCAGAATCTTTATGCACAGAACTGTGCCAAACACAGTAGGTAAACCTGGCCATTTACAGTGACACTTTATACGGGCAATCTGACAAAGTTGAAAGTATCAATATATAAACACAGAGGTTTAATACAGAGCTAACATAGAGCTTTAAACTTTTTTTTTTTTTTTTTTTTTTTTTTTTTAACACTTATGAGACGGTTATAGTGTGTAAACACTTCAGCTGCATAATGAAAATTTAGAACCATTCTTATTTCTGTTTAAAACTACTGCTATTTTATAGTAGTCTTCAGTAAAACCCGGACAGTTTCCATTTGAAGAAAGGGGTGATAAAACCCACATATTTGAGTCAGTTTTAAGCACAACCTCACAGAGTCAGTAATAAGTATCATAACAGAATAGTTTATTTGAAACATATACATTAACAAAAACCCCATCTTTTCTTAATGATAGTTCATGATAAAAATTTTAATTATCAACTTTAACAGCTGTCTCTCTCTGAACTGGAAAAGTGAATACTTTGCTGCTGCTAACATTGGATATCTTGGACTTAACAGAGCATGAGATTAATATAAATTCAAAACTTCAGTTTGTTTATTATAAAAGATTAAAGTTTTAGATTTTTTTCCCCCCTCTTTAGCCTTCTACAATCACTTAAAGAACTTTCACATCATTGAATGAAACGCAAAGCACTCATGTTTCACAAAAATCTGGCTGCGATAATTTAATAAAAAGCTATAAATCTTTTTAAAACCATTCATTCATTATAGCTTCAATATTCATGCTTATGTTAAAAGGAGTGTTTCAGGCTGGGCTACTTTTTAATTGAGACACAATGCAAGACTATCCATCCCAAGTTCTGAATGGACTGGTTAACATGCTGAATAGCGGTCATGCAGTATTTCCTTTTGACTTATTTAATTTTTGGTTCATAAAGCCACAGAAATGCTAATCAGACCCAGAACAAAGTGTGTGTGTGTGTGTGTGTGTGTGTGTGTGTGTATTACATATAAATTAAACACACACACACACACACACACACACACACACACACTGTTCTGTATTTATAATAATCGTACGCGCGCTCGTATGATTATTATAAATCTAAATTATGTTCATGTAACACTGTTTCAGACATATGATGTACCTGGTGTCAAGGGTGTGAGCCAGGATATGAAGACAGCTAACCATTGTGGCAGAGTCACTTCCTGGAAGCAGAATATTACAAATCAGGTTTCAGTATGTATGTAAATTATGTAGAATAACCGATTGAAAAAAAATTGGGACAGAACAGACAGGAAAGGGAAATGAAGAACCTCTTACCAAAAAGAGAAATCCTGTGTCTGACAAGAGCTGCCAGCTTACAGAAAAGACTAAGGAGAAAAAGATATAAGGGAAAAAAAAACAGACAGAGGGGTTAAGAAGGAGGATGAATTGTTAAGGTATTAGTGAGAGGAAAGTGAAACAGTAAGTGTAACGATGAGGTGGTGGTGTGGTCTGGACATAAATGTGTAGCAAGTAATCAGGATCTCTTCTTTATTTTCCATCATAAACATAAAAGTACCCACACATGAAAGAACACCTAGTCAGAGGTACACCTGGACATGTACACACACAATGGCTGACGCTCTACACTGAACCTTTAGGGCTTATAAAGTCAGTCCCAACGAAGCACACCTGTGTCCCCAGCACTCCCCAATGAACCCAGGTGTGCTCAGTCTGAGTAGAGCACCATCTACCGTGACAGTAAGGGTTCAAGTTTAAAGACGTTTAAAGAGGCCTTTTGAAAATATAATAAACAAGATATTAAATGATAACATTATGAGTTATATAATATTATGCCAAAGATTCTCATTATTGGATGAGAGTATTTGTTCCTCAAGGAATCATTTCTATCAGAACATGGTTTATAGTATTAATTTGCATTTCAAACCTAAACACTGAATCTGAAAGTTCTGAAAGGAAATTGCTTGATTTATCTGGAGCTAATAACAGCAGTATTACCATAAACAATGCAATTTGAGTATAAAGTGAATAATACATTTTTTCTTGAGTGACTCCTTCAGAGAATGCTGTCACAGAGCCGCCACTGTTCACCAGTTATTGGTATACCAAGGACTTAGAATGTAATTGCTTGATTCTGATATCATTTGCCAATTATGTTAGTGGTAAATCTTATATGATAGGATGCTAAACTAGTACCTAAGGCCTTACAAAATGGAGAACTTAAAAACATTTTATTACAAAATTATTAGTGACGCAATGATTATGACCCTTGAGCAAGGTACCATCCCCAACACTGCTCCCTAGGCACCAGATGTAGGGCAGCCCCCTGCTGCACATGGTATAAGGGTTAAATGCAGAGAGGAATTTCATTGTGGGTCAATGTATGCTGTGTCCACTAGTAATCACTTTCATTTATTTTTAGTTTCCAGAAATCATTAGCATTTTTTGAAGGCATCTAAATACTAGGTATTTTTGACATTTGACTGGTACAGTACATGATCGTCTTGGTACATGATCAGCACAACAGAGATATGCTGTTCCAATACTTTGAACGGGGAATGTGTTTAGTTCTAGATGATCTAATCTAATTATTTCATGTTTGTCAATCCATCACTTACTTTAAAGGTGACTGATACAGTAACCTTAGCTTTTTCAACTGAATAAAATCCAGTCAGTTAGGGGACAAGTACACTCATCAAATCATTATTTTTAGCTAGAGCTACATAAAAGGTCTATACTACCTTTACTATTAGACGCATGTTTTATCCTTGATTAATCTGATCACATGTTTAAGAATGATGTATTTATTCAAATTAATTATATTGCTAATTTCACAATTATTTTAAAAAGTAGAATATATCAAACATTTATTTTAACTCATGAGCAGGGATGTACATACTTTTGACTATTAATGTCTCATTCGTTCATTACATGTTTAAAACATTGTAAAAATCTCTGCTTAACCACCTGGTAACCATTTCCTTCTCCTTATTGGAGGCATAGCCACTGCTGCTCAGGTTCTTGCTGGGTGACGAGAGGAAATAGAGAGAGTGGTTTTTGAAGTACTGGTCTATGAGGGGCAAAAGAACCTGCCAGGAGTAAAGGCACAAACGGGAAAATGTCAGTAAACGAGAATGTGTATGAATTTTGAAGTTTGGAAAAATGGACAAAACATTTGTGCTTTCAGTTACAAGGTGCTTTAGATGAGTTACAAAAATAAGTTTCAGACCTTGGCAAAGAACTTGATTTCTTGCTCATGAGGTGACTTGTCATTCTTTCCACTAATAGCCATGGCCTCTGGGGGGGGAATAAATAAATTTTTTAATGTAATTTTACACCATGTTTTTAACTGATGATGAAACTGACTGAATGTTACAGAAAGAGAACAGAAACAAAATGAGATAAGAGACAAGATAAAAAAGAACACTATTTGCAACGAAATAGTTGTTTTCTGAGATTGTTGTCGTGTGCAGAGTTAAATTACCCAGGTGAGCGATGAACTCCTGTGCAGAATCCACATATTTAAGCAGCTTCTTCAGGAATTTATAGGCAAACCTTTTCTCCATTGAGAAAGAATCCTGCTCCATGTCTTTCAAACCCCTGCCAAAAATCACAGTGTTAAAAAATAATTCCCAGCCTATACGACGAAAGAAATGATCTAAGGTGATAGAAAATGAAATCACAGTATCCCACACACAAACACACCTGCTAATGGCGTAGCCATTGATTTGCAGGAATCGGAACAAATCTTGAGCTTTTTCTCTGTCTTTCGCTTTCTCTTTAGCCGTAAGTGTGTCGTATGGCACCAACAAAGGATGTGTTCCTCCACCTAAATCAACAAAAATATATGAATGAATGCAAATCTATACACAAACAAATGCATGCGATTATCATAGTTACATGTTAGATGATCATTTGTTCATTATGATTGCAATTTTATAGCATTCTGTCTAAAAGGTGCTGGTTGTCCATTTTGGTTCTTGGTAAACAAGCCTGTCCAAGGTGTGACTCAAGTCTCACTTTTGTATTTTTATTTTTTTAAAAAAACAAACATTTATGTTACACAATTTTTTAAGAATTTTACTATTTCTTGATTTCTTAATTGTGTGTCTTTTCATTCATTTTTTAAAATTTTCTCTAGGAACAATACTAGATCAGTTTTGATTCCTAATTAGTTCAAAGACCTGCCTGCACATGCAGAGTTCACCTAAAAGTTTCACCTTTTGCTCCAAGGTCATTCTTTTTCTTCTTGGCCCAAATATTGTGGTAATTTTCTGCCAGCACCTCCACCATGGCCTGATTACAACAAGGTTAACACAGATTCAGTGAGATGAAAGGGATTCAGAGGGTGAGACCAACATGCCTAAAGATAACTTACATCATCCCTAATGCACTGGATGCTCTCCATGGGACTGAAGGCTCAGAGATATGCTCACACAATCAGCAATGAAAAAGGTAATTAGGTATATATTTTTTCCCCCCCAAAGTGCTTAAAGGGTTTGTCGAAAAAAGCATAGTAAATATAACTAAATACCCTTCATTTTAATAGGATTTAAAAAGGCAGATATTACTACTTCTTCACAAAGTATTACACCTTCTAAACTGAGCTCAAATAATTATCTGAAAGTTTTGTGTGGATCCAGTACCTCAGCACTCAATACTTCAAAGGCTTCCAAGTTAACATTCTAGCTCTTGGTGCAATAAAATGATCAGAAGACACTGAAAGAAGTGTCAGCTCTGCTGTATAGAGAAGTAGCACAGTCCATATTTACAGCAACATTCAGTCAGCAATATTCACCTGCAGTTCTCGAGACAGAAGCACGTTACTCATGTCTACAGGACTTGGGTTGAAACCACTTCCCTGTTAACAAACAACATACATATTTTTATCATTCATATGAAACCAATAAAAAAATTGCATTTATCTGGATAATAACCTTTCTTTGTCAAGACTTTATGCATGTCTGAGTTAGCATATCTACCTAATAATCAATAACTAATCTCAGTTACATTTATTTTGACCTGCACTATGTTACAAGATTCAACTCAGATTTGCAGTCCAACAACGAAGAGACGCAAGATTTGGATTACAAACCAAGACTGGATACAATTCAGACTCACCTCAATTCAGATTTGTGATTTAAAGACTCCAGACTCAGATGTGCAGATTCAAGTAACTGACTTGTACTCAGAGACTCCAGTTCAAACTCACACCCCAGAGTTAAGACAGTATTCAGACTGAGACTCAGAGTTAAGACTGAAGTAAGACTGATAACAGCAACTCCAGACTCAAATAAACCAGTGACTCAACACATACAGAAACTCAGTACAGAAGTAGAACTCTCAAACCAGAGGCTCTAGACTCAACTCATAATCTAGAAGCTCGACTTAACATGGACTTGTAGCCCAGAAACTTGAGAGTGAAGCAAGATTCACACAACCTAGAGTTTCTGAATATTTTAAGCATTATTGGACTATATAGTAGGACTGGTGATCCTGTAGATTTACCTGAGAGACCTGAGAGATTTTGCGCATCTTCTCATTTTCCCGTTGAAACATGGTTTCTCCCTCTTTGGTCCTGTCAATGTTCCAGCCCATGGCTAGCATGCTCTTTAAAGATTCCTTCACTGGAAAGCGGTATACTTCCTTTTCCTGATAAAGAACACACACAGACACAAAACAAATTCAGACACACACCAAAAGGAATAAGTGACATAGAGCCTAATATAAGAATGCGCTGCTATAATATACCTTCTCTGTGAGTGACTTGTAAGATCTGAGCATTGGGTGAGTCTTTGCTTTCTCCTCAATCGCATCTCCATACTTCCATCCCAGAATTACCTGTAAATTACAAACATATGAGCCCGACCTGCTATCTCTACCAAAACCAAAAATGTATCTTTTGAAAGCATACAATGTGAATGTGAGTATAAATTGTGAACATATTTGTTCCATGTGTAACACTTTTCTTTCACATATAATACACCATAAAGGTAAAGGCATAGTTAGGACCAGTTTATTAGTGTCAGATTTTTTCTTTGAGTGAGAAAAAATATGCTTTATAACAGTTAAAACTGTAACCAATAATGATAACTTTTTTTTGAGATTCTAACTTAAATAAGATTCCTTTTACTTAATAAAGCCAGTTTACTTGTAATGACTGGCACTAGATGTTCAAACGAATTAATATTGAATTATTGCTTTACAAATGTGGAAAATGTTTTTGCATGTATTATAAGAATTCAAGGTAGGCGGCCTATTAAAATAGCGTTTTCACTCTAAACATTTGTGTAAAAGATTCAGTCCTTCATGCAGTCCAGTCCAACTGCAAGTGCGAATTCTCTATCAACAACGCAACATCAGCCTATTACAAATCCTAGGTAAACTTCCCATGAAAGCTTTTTAAGGGAAAACCTAATATATTAAAACCTCAAACTGGTTTGTCACTGAGCTGTCATTTATGATGGGAAATACAGATATTGGTGCATGTCACAGTTCATTTGCCTGCAATTGAGGGCCAGTGGCTTCTTCGGAGGAGTGCCATAATCCTACCTTCTCAGCAGACCATTTGTCATGGGAGTGCTCAGCGTACTTGTTAGCAATGTACTCCAATTTCTCCGGGAGAGAAATACTGTGAAAAGTGGAACGCCACAGAAAATGTTTCGTTACAATGATTGATACATGGTGATGAATAAGCAGCTTTTACTTTTGTGAATGAATTAACTATAAAAAAATATTTATCACTGTTTCAATGTGTTTTCATAAGTTACTCTCACACACTTTTTACCAACTCTCAGTGATATAGTAGCAGTTGTAAGATCTACAACATTCTCATGCTGCACATCTTACAGCATTACCTCATTCCTGAGGAAAAAAACAAATTTAGCCAGTAGAACTCATTTAGGCATATTTTATTGGATCAGTATTGCTGTATTAATCCTGATTAATTTCCAAATTTTTTCATAATTTCTTTGTTGCTTTGTTTATGTCACTGACACAGATTGACATACATGTCCTCTACCACACACACACACACACACACACACACACACACACACACACACAAACACAACCACTCTAGTCCCCTTCTCACTTGGTGGTGCTGATGGGTCTGGGGTCGAAGTTGCCCTGAGCATCCACTGAGACAGGCTTCTCCAGAGCAGCGCTGAGAGATGAGTCCACATAGTCTGGTGGCAAAGCTCCAGCTATAGCACTCAGACATGGCATTGCCATCTTAAACAGCTCCTGCTCATACTTCTACACACCACACACACACAAACACATAGCTGGGCTTTAAATAAATTTGGAAAGTTTAAATGTATTCTAAAGGTATAAAACATGCCATGTCTGATATAATAGTTATATGTTTTGGCCTTTTGTATTAAAAGTTATTTGCAGACAACATTTCAGTTTTCTCAGGTAAAAGGAAGGTGACTATGTAATAACAGCCAGACCTAAAGCGTAATGAGAGACCATTTCAGTTTGAACAAAATGTAAAAAAAGTACTGGTATACAGTTAGGTCCATAAATATTTGGACAGAGACAACGTTTTTCTAATTTTGGTTCTGTACATGACCACAATGAATTTTAAATGAAACAACCCAGATGCAGTTGAAGCGCAGATTTAAGGCTTTAATTCAGTGGGTTGAACAAAAAGATTGCATAAAAATGTAATGAGCTAAAGCATTTTTATAACACAATCCCTTCATTTCAGGGGATCAATAGTAATTGGAGAAATTAAATAACTGAAAATAAAATGTTCATTTCTAATACTTGGTTGAGAACCCTTTGCTGGCAATGACAGCCTGAAGTCTTGAACTCATGGACATCACCAGATGTTGGGTTTCCTCCTTTTTAATGCTCTGCCAAGCCTTTACTGCAGCGACTTTCAGTTGCTGTTTGTTTGTGGGCCTTTCTGTATGAAGTTTAGTCTTCAACAAGTGACATGCTGCTCAACTGGGTTCAGATCAGGTGACTGACTTGGCCATTTAAGAATATTCCACTTCTTTGCTTTAATAAACTCCCGGGATGCTTTGGGTATGTTTTGGGTCATTGTTCATCTGTATTATGAAACTCCGCCCAATCAATTTGACTGCATTTAGCTGGATTTGAGCAGACAGTAGACTCAGAATTCGGCTGCTTCTGTCCTGTGTCACATAAATAAACAATAGCATCCCAGTGCCACTGGCAGCCATGCACGCCTAAGCCATCACACACGCCCTCCACAATGTTTTACAGATGATGTGGTATGCTTTGGATCATGAGCTGTTCCATGCCTTCTCCATAGTTTTTTCTTGCCATCATTCTGGTAGAGGTTGATCTTGGTTTCATCTTGGTCCAAAGAATTTTTTCCAGAACTGTGCTGGCTTTTTTAGATGTTTTTTAGCAAAGTCTAATCTAGCCTTTCTATTTTTGAGGCTTATGGGTGACTTGCACCTTGCAGTGCACCCTCTGTATTTACTTTCATGCAGTCTTCTCTTAATGGTACACTTGGATATTGATATGCCTACCTCCTGAAGAGTGTTGTTCACTTGGTTGGCTGTTGTGAAGGGGTTTGCAATCCACTTGTTTCCACTGTTGCATTCCGTGGATGTCCAGGTCTTTTTGCATTGCTGAGTTCACCAGTGCTTTCTTTCTTTATCAGGATGTACCAAACTAGATTTTACCACTCCTAATACTAAACACTCCTAACTCCTGTTTTTGCAGCTTAAGGATGGCTTGTTTCACCTGCATGGAGAGCTACTTTGACCACATGTTGTCTGTTCACAGCAAAATCTTCCACATGCAAGCACCACACCTCAAATCAACTCCAGGCCTTTAAGCTGGTTAATTGATAATGATATAATGAAGGAATTGCCCACAGTTGCCTATGAAATCAACTGTCCAATTACTATTGGTCCCTTTATAAAGAAGGTGGCACAGGCCTTCAAGCTGGAACTCCTAAACCTTTCATCCAATTTCAACATAGATACCTTCAAAAGAAAGCTGAGAGTCTACACATTATGTCAATTATTATATAGCAATAATTGGAATATGTTTCAGTAAACAGGTACAAAAACAAAATGTAGGTCAGTGTCCAAAATATATATGGACCTAACTGTATTTAACTTTTCAGTTTTAATATCAGATTTAATGGTTGAATAATTTGAGTAGGATACTATAAACAAGTTTTCAAAAAATGTAATTCAGAAGACAGATTGAAACAGAATTTTAACTAAACTTTACCTTTTGTGAGAGGGAATCAAAGATCCCCCAGAAGATCTTCTTGGTGAGGAGCAGCTCTTCCTCAGAGGCCATCCCATAACTGCCCCAACCAGAAGGCAGGCAGTAATACTTCCAATTCTGCTCATAGTGATTGGTCAATAGCTGTGGGTAAATAGCATCAGTTGTTTTATAGGAGAACAAAAGATCAATCTTCCCATGGAGCAACTAGACACTGCAGTTTGATTTATAACATCATGGCTTTCAAAATATTATTCACTTATTCTATGTTCATTAGTTTATCACAACCCCACACAGTTCACCAAGCAGTACATCAGCTTGTACCACATTTCTTTTTGGCCATATTTTAATGCTGTGGAAGAAAAACAACATAAAAGTTAATTAAAGATGGTTACAGGACTTTCTAGCTGTGCTTAATGCACATTCATGATTGCAATTAATCCCAGTGAGTGAGTATTTATATATTTTTCTGAAGTTACATTTTGAATCATAAAAATGTAAGCATCATATTGAAACCTTAATTTAAATAAATAAAAAAATAAATGGAAGTTTTAAGAATGCCTAGAACTTTATACTGATCTTTTTCTTTCGGCTGCTCCCATTTAGGGGTTGCCACAGCGGATCAATTGTCTCCATTTCTTCCAGTCCTCTGCTGCATCTTCCTTCAAACCAACCACCTGCATATCCTCTCTAACCACAACCATAACCCTCCTCTTTGGACTTCCTCTTTTCCTCCTTCCTGGCAGCTCCATCATCAACATCCTCCTCAAGAATGGGCTCAAGGCTGATCCTTGATGTAATCCTAACTCCTTAAATGCATCAGTCACTCCCACTGCAGATCTCACCACTGTCACACTGCCCTCATACATACCCTGATCTACTCTCACATGCTTCTCTGCCACTTCTGACTTCCTCATGCAAAAACCTCAACTCCCCTCTAGGCACTTTTTGTTATATGCTTTCTCCATGTCCACAAAGGCACAAAGCAACTCCTTCTGACCTTCTCTGTACATCAACACCCTCAGAGCAAATGTTGCATCTGTAGTGCTCTTTCTTGGCATAAAACCATACCGCTGTTCACTAATCCTCACCTCCTTTCTTAACCTACCTTCCACTACTCTCTCCCATGACTTCTTACTGTGGCTGATCAGCTTCATCCCTCTTAAGTTACTGCAACTCTGTGCATCACCCTTATTCTTAAAAATCAATACCAGTACACTTGACTCCACTCCTCAGGCATCCTCTAACTTTCTAAGATTGTGTTAAACAATCTGGTCAGAAATTCAACTGCCATCTCCCCTAAACATCTTCATGTTTCCACTGTTATATTATCCAGACCAAAAGCCTTTCTACCTTTCTGTTCTTCATCCTCTTAATCGCTGCCTTTACTTCCATCTTGCTTATCTGCTACACTTCCTGGTTCACTATCCTCACATCATTCAGTCTTCTATCTCTCTCATTTTCTTCATTCATTAGCCCCTCAAAGTATTCCTTCCATTTGCTCAACATACTCTGCTCACTTGTGAACATGTTTCCATTACTATCCTTAAACACCCTAACCTGCTGCACATCTTTCCCAGCTCTGTCTATTTGTCTAGCCAATCAGTATATCCTGCCTTACTGTCCAACCCCTCATACAATTCACCAAACAATTTATCTTTAGCCTTCGCCACTGCTTTCTTTGCCCTGCGGTTCATCTCCTTGTACTTTTTTCTATTTTCTTCATCTCTCTGACTGTACCACTTCTTTACCTCCTTTTTCTTTTGTAAACACTCCTGGACTTTTCGGTTCCACCACCAGGTTTATCTTATCTTCCTTCTTCCTTCCAGATGTCACACCAATACATTTATAGCGGTCTGCTTTACCACTTCTACAACAATTTCCCAGCAATCCAGTAGCTTTTCTACACCACCCAGTTTCAGTGTTAACTCCTGCTTGAATTCCACCTTGCAGTCCTCCTTCTTTAGCTTCCACCACTTGATCCTCGACTCTGCCCTCACTTTCCTCCTCTTCCTGACCTCCAATGCTGTTTAGCTACACTCTCCCCTGTCACTACTTTGCAGTCTCCAATCTCTTTCAGACTGACCCTCCTGCAAAGGATATAATCTACCTGTGCACATCTCCCTCCACTCAAACACGTCACCTTGTGCTCCTCCCTCTTCTTAAAATGAGTATTAAATACAGCCATTTCCATACTTTTCACAAAATCTACCCAAAATCTCCCTGACACCATACCTACCCATCACCTCCTCATCACCTCTGTTCCCTTCACCAACATGCCCATTAAAATCTGCACCAAGAAATACACTGCCTTGTGCATCCCTAGTGGCTGAGTTGAACATTATACTAGAAAAAAAACAGATTAAAGCAGAAAAATGATGGCATTAAAAAAGAGTAGTTGGAAACCATGCATTCCATCTTGTGGTACATTACCTTGAGAGGCATCTTACAGTACTCAGACAGCAGAGGCACATCGAAGACTAACCGACGTAACAACTGCTGAAGCATGGAAGGTCTCAAGTACCTTTAGAAAAGAACACACAGTATTGAGAAACCAAGACAACAAAATGTTACCAGCATTCCTAACCAGAAAAAGAAAAAAAAAGTCCCCCATGGCTGGAACACTCATGGTCTTACTTGCAGACGGCTAGTAGGCACTCCTCAATGGCGTCTCTCTGGGCCTTGGTGAGTGAGGAGCCTTTGGACAGTCGGTAGATGGTATGAAGGGTAGAATCAATGAGTGCTGCATGGTGCTCTGTCCCACCAAAGTGAGGGGCACAGCGGGTCAGCAGCGGCAGCATGGCCGAACCAATGTACCGATTCATGGCCAGAGCAGTCTCAGTGGTCCTTAGAACATCCTAAGTATAAGTATAAGTATAAGTATATAAGTAAAGTATAAGTACCATTAAATAAGCTAGGGCCATAGAAGATCTAGATAACCATGTTTCCCAAAAAAAAACAAAAAAACGACAAACTGAAAATCTGAAGAGAAGGGTGTATAATGGTAACATTCCATTTATATGCCACAATTCTTTGCAAAATGAAATGAACAATGTACAAATATAAAATGCAGGTGTGCCAATAATTACTCTTTGCTAAAACTAGGGTTTGACGTATTTTAATTAAGATATGCTCTATAGTTCTCCCCTATATATTCCCACTATACCATTGCACATCATGTTGTCATTGCACAAAATGCTAAGCCATACATGATCAATGTGGACCTGAATAGATTTTTGTTTTTATTCCCTGTGCTCTTTATATAGTTAAGATGACAATTAAGAAAGTCTTTGTCATATAAACAGTGAAGACTTGGAGATGACAGTATCATAATAAGAAGCTGCTTCTCTGCAGATAGTACTGGAGTATTAAGGTTCTTAAGATAAGATATATCAAGAAAATATTAATTCATTTATCTTAATCACTTATCCTGTGAAGCTGGAGCCTGCCCACAGCATATCCCACCATGCTGAAAAACCCTAAGCAGATCACCAGTCAATTTCAGGGCTGACTCCCAAACACACTAACAAAGCTAGGGGACAATTTAGCATCTCTAATCCACCAGATGTGCAGGTCTTTGGATGGAGGGAGGAAAATAGAACACCTAACAGACACGAGGGAACATGCAAATTCCACATAGAAAGGACCCTGACTGCCCCGCTTTAGAATCAATAAACCGCCCTCGATTAATACACAAATGGAAGAGGAGATATTAGAAGAGAAAATAATCTCAATCTCTCCATTTTGTCCCAGATTAATTTAGTTTTTAACATATCTTTGCATTCATTTATAAGTAAAAAGTCAAAATTTGAGACATTGTCTCAATTTAACTTGAATAAATGCATTGGAAACATATCCATCATATTCATCATTCATCTGTTATGAAGCAACTAGATTTTTATTGCTTGGCATAGTTATCTTGCTAATTTGTGAAGCAACCATGCGTGTTGACCTTCCTCTGTTATTTCTAATAATTTGAGCCCCAACATGATCTTTACAAGAGCAATAAAGCCACACTAATCTTTTAAAGTCTGGACACATGTCAGAGAGCACTCCAAGATAAGTGTAAGTGAAGACCCACACACTCAGCTGTGGGTTACATGTCAGATCACATTTCCTTTGGCCTCTTCTGTTCTGTGGGAATCAACCAGTTTTATTCGATAACTGCCGGATTAGATCTATAGTGATCTTTAGTGCTCTTCAGCTGGCATCAAAGTATTGCTGCCCTTCTGGAAATCAGGAGAACTGAAAGAACCAGAGCTATTCTTGGCTGTTAACACATTAACACTAGCTGTTTGTGCTAGAGGGTTGCGCAAGAGATGTCAAAAACAAGCTGAGACGGAGCTATTCTAGACCTAAGAGGGCATTAACAACTCTACAGGGAATTACTACAGGGGGTCTGATTGCAAAAACGCAAATGGCAAAATGTCAAATGTCTCCTGTCTACCAACCTTAGCCTAAAATGATTTTTAGTGGGAAAAAAAGGAAATGCCATTTATCAGCCACTCTATTTTCATAGCTATATCTTTTTTTTCAAAACCATATGACCCTCAACCAATTGGTTATCAATGTTATTCTCATCAACAAACTTTCTTGTATAATATTATTCTCATAAAAGTTGCAAAAGTTAAGTTTGCTTTAACCAGTTCAGCAGATACGGATTGAGCTCTTTTTGTTTCTCAGTTACAAAGCTTTGCTCTTCATCTATGAATGTGGTAATCTGAATATAGAGCAGGGTGCTGAGTTAAAATAGAGTTCTTCAGGTGTAAGGATTATTATCACAGTGCTGCATATCTTCACTCACTGAGACGGAGTTATGAGGTAACTAAAGATAGGTTTCCTTAGATGGCTGACCGTGTCTATGGAGGCAGCAGCCCGCAGGTCAGGCAAAAAGCCCACTTCCAGCAAATGCAGAAGGAAACTCTGGTCCTCTATCCCGTAGACCCGGTCCAGAAACAGCACCATGGGCGCCTTGTGGTCCGGGCAGAAACATGCAGACATGTCAGGCTCCGTCACACTGCCATCTGAGAGACACGAGACAGAGAGAGAGGTATTAGAGCTACTCTGCTTTAGCAATAGCAAAATCTGTAGTTTGCTTAATTAGTTTTTACCAGGCTAATTATCATAACATTTCTAAATCATCACTCTCTTCAAATTATATGTTGTTCAGTAACTAAAGTGTCAAACTTTTGTGCAGGGCTTGCAGGCCATTATGCTATATATGCACACACACTATATATTTTTTTTAAAAATTTTTCTACAAAGCAAATTTGTGGGTTATAAAGCTCCCATTTCATGTTAAGCACAACTGACTTATAGCTTTAGCTTCAATGGGATGGACTTTGTGGCATCACTGAGGGCCAAATTAGATCCTCTAGTAGGGCCATCAGTCAATTTTGGTTAGGAGTCAAAAAGAACCCATCTCTTCTAATTACTCACAATGTTATCCATGTCGGTGTTTGTTTGCTGGCGTAACAAAATTGGCAGCATTCTCCTCCAAGAGAATTAAGCACAGTACTGGCAGTTACCAGTGCCTAACTGAATATTTTAGAGGAATCATGTACAAGCCCTAGCCCTTCCAGCTTGGTAGCCTCATGTGAGGTGTGGGCTGGGTAAGAAATTCAAACAAGTATTTTCTTAAAAAAAACTTGATAAGCTGTGTAAATTACTGTAGATTGGTTGTTAAACATTCTCCTGTTTTATGAATTATGTGTATTGAAGAATGAGTAATGGAGAAGAATAAAAACAAAAAATTGAGAAGCTCTATGTTTAGGTTTTATGCAGTTCTATATATTGTTTTCCTTTTGTGTAATCTTCTCCATTAGAAGACCAGCAACATCAGTAGGACAAATAAAGGTTAAGCAAAAATAGAAAGTTGTGTCATTCCATCTTGGGATTGCACTTGTTCTGTTTTTCTTCATTTCACTTGAGAAAAGCTACATTTGTCAGAAGAGCACTGATCTAGGATTTGTTCTTTTCTTCACCAAACAACAGGAAAGTGTGATTGCTCAGGCACACTACTGAAGAGGCTCACACAGTGTTGATTTAAGCAGTGTCTTGTGTTGATTAGCACTGGCTCCCTGTGCATTTGTGGAAGCACGGATGAATGGCTTGTTTTTTGGCTGGGTGTCAGTTCTCATTGTGAGGCAGACGTGGCTTCACAGGGTTTTACTTGCTCGTGCAGTACGACAGGCAGAAAAAGAACGCATTAAGGGAATTACACTCAAAGCAATTTTACACAGCGTGATGGAAGAGTGAGTGAGCAGCAGGAGAACATCAGACTCGAGTCAGCAGAACCACTCCATTCCTCAAACCAGTGACACGCTACAGTACATGAAAAGCATTACATGCCCAGGAAACCACAACTTTATACCAGAGGTTTCCGATCAGATCTTTATATTTGTTTAGCTCCAACTGCAACCAAACCTGTTCCAGTTAACCAAAGACTCAGGACCCCAAGGACTCAGTGGAGAATGTCTGTTCTGTACTATTAGATATACAGCCACCTCTACAATTAAATGTCATTAAAGTCCTTTTGCTAAACCATATTAGCCTTTTGTCACTAAATCGTAGGCCCTGTAGTGAGTAGCTTTATATCTACTAAAACATAGTGGTGGCCTTTTTCTTTTTTATATCACTGACTAATTTTCAACCCGTTTTTTTTTTTTTTCGGTAATTCATGGCCCTTCTGTTGGAAGAACAGTAACTGACCTGTCAGATATCTTTATTAAAATAATCACTTTTTTTGAACATTTCTTATTGTTCACCATAACTGCTATGCTCTTCCACTGCTTTTAAAAAAAACAGTTACTATCTACACAAATCAACGGGGGTGCTATAATGCAAATGGAAGTTAAATCCTGAAAGATGTTGCATTTATACTATGCATCAAAAAGTATCCAGAAAATTTGTTAATTTAGCTACTTCAAGATGCTCCCATTGCTGACACGCACACACACAGAAATTACTGACAATTGAGTCAGATGATTTGTAGCAGCCCCATATGAGCCTAAAACCACCAGTCTTATTACCAAGCATTGGCTAGAGGGGTATAATAAAGTCTTGGAGCAGTAGGGCACACTAATGGTCAGGGTTAAAAGCATGCAAATTCACTCAGAAATGTGCCAACATCTAATATAAAGCCTTTCCAGAAGAGTAGAGGCTGTTATTGTAGCAAATGGAAGGCAAACTCCTTATTAATACTCTCAGTTTCAAAAGAAACATTAGAGCACATTTCACAAACAGAAAACTGAAAAAGTAGAAGAATTTTCCAAAAAGCTCTCTCTGAATTAGTATTCTAACCATAATTGCCATTTCCATAAATGCTATAGAATAGCTAAACTTCAGTGTGTGCTCATTATAATGGAATACATTTTCCAGCCTCATTCCTTGACAAAAATACCAGTATGTAAACTTAAAAGTGAAACCAGCTGCCAAACTGCCTGTCATTTTCCAGTCACAAAAGACTAAATTCAAAACATATCACCATCTGTTTCCTTCAGTCTAGAAGCTTCGGTCTAGAAAACTCAAACAAGCGGTAAGTTTTGAACTTATCAATGAAAGCTCATCTGATAGTGCCCAGTTTGTAATGGTCATCCTCCACTCCATCAGTGGTCATTTACTGGCCACAGGACACAGTTGGATATTGCATATTTTTGACTTTTCTCACCCAGGGTGTATATACACACCATCAGATCATACACCACTTTACAGCATATGTATAGACTCACACACACATTTATATTTACATTTGTGGCATTTGGCAGCAGATGGGATGGCCATGTCCTGATTACAGGGACAGTCCCCCTGGAGCAACTCAGGGTTAAGGGTCTTGCTCAGGGACACAGTGGTGGTAGTGCTAGAGGTGGGATTCGAACCGGGGACCACCACCACCCACCTTTAGGAACTATGCAGTCACATACAGTATACAGAATTCAGCTTGCACCTCTACAGACAGTTTGAAAAGTCAAACTAGAGGTGCCAGAGGTGGGATTTGAACCAGTGGCCTCTTTAACCATAGGTTTTGTAGGCAAGTATCCTACCACTAGACCACCACCACCCACTTTTCACTGCTGTGCTGAATTATCCAAAGAATCCTCATTGGTGATCCTGTGATATCTGATTACTGAGGAATGGGGTGATGCAGAGAAACAAAGGGACTACAGTTGTAAATGAAAAAGTGCTTATAGGAAGAGCAGGTGATATAATAGATAATATGCTTAGATATGATGTAGGCATGTCCAATAAAGGCACTTACCAGTGCATGGAACACACAACACTGAAAAGCCAGATTACATACCTTTATTGGCGATAGGCATTTTGAGTGGGATACTGATGATGCCAACCAGGTCTTCGGTAGGTACTAGAGAGCGCAGGATAGCACGGATTCTCAGAGCCTCACCTTTACCCTTATTGATCAGCTGTGCGAATGAAAACAAAAGGTTACATGTGCAAGCTGGCATGCTACCAAAAACAATGCCGCAATGGTTTGAAGTTTGTTATGCATTTAACCCTCAGGAGTTTTAATTACTGTTGGCAGCAAAAAGGCATGGTCATTTTGTCTCTGTTTTGGTCATTCGAAATGAAGTTTCTAAATTTTACTCCACTTTTCAAACTCAACATTGTTGCTATATTAAAAGTAGAAGAAACAAAAAAAAGGGGGGGGGGTGGCTCAAATGCACCTGCAAGTGGATTGAGAATTGAAATATTTAATACATCTTACTTTTATGCAATTGCATTTAAATGTATTTTGTAAGATATAGTTAACATATAACCAAATTAGTATACTAATCTTTTTCATTTGGGGGCATAAGCGGTCACTGAAAGGCTTAAATGAGTTGTATCCATTTTTTATTTATTTCTAAAGTAGCAATAGTTAAATTGCTTTTATGTTTTCCCCAGCTTAAAGGTCTGTGACCAGTAACCAAGTGGCAGTATTTCAAAAAGAAGGTTTCCATCTGTTCATGACCTGAGCCCAGCAGGCAATTCAAAAAGAAATTGCTCATGAAATCTGGGAGGTGAAACAGTGATATTCAAACAAATGATCCTCCCAGATATACAAGTGGCAAAACACAGTCAATAAAGATTTACTTTATCTTTGTCACAGATTTACACAGATTAGCCACAACAATAAAATCACTGAGAGGTGATGGGAATGGCTTAGACATTACAATGGCACCTGTTACTGGATGGGATAAATTATAGGCTTCATCTATAAATTAGGAATATCTATCTAAACGATTCAGATATTTGTGATAGCTAAATGGTCAGAGTATCTCCAAAACAGCTGGCATTGAGGAAATTGCTCTGTGCAGTGATTAGTACCCACCAAATGTCACTCAAGGAAGGACAACCAGGGTACAGGATTGTGTGTGTCCAAGATTCATTGAGGAGTAAATGATAAGCTGTCTGGTCTGATCCCACAGAAAAGCTACAGTAGCACAATTTACTGAAAAACTTCATACTTGCTATGGAATTGACCCCTATCTACTGCCAAAAATGGCTACAATGGGGACATGAACATCAGAAGAAGCAAGGTCTAATGAATCAGGATTTCTTATACTTATAGGCAGAATAGATATACAAAATAGGCAGAGGCAATGGGATGCTCTGGTCAATGACCTTTGGCTCTAGCATTCCAGTGGATATGATTTTGATACATATCAACTACCTTAATGTTGACACCCAGCAAAATTTGTTCAGAAAAGTATTTTGAGAAACATGACAAAAAGTTAAAAGATGCTGACTTGGCCTCCAAATTCTCCAGATCTGAATCTGATCAATCATCAGGGAGATGTACTAGGCAAATTAGTCTAATTCGTAGAAGCCCCACCTCGAAACCTACTTAAAGGATCTGCAACTAACTAACTTGTTTAATTAAGGCCTCAAAAGGTCAGTGCGATTTTGATGAGTAGGTAGTTTTACCAGGCAGGTTATGGCTGATGGGTGTATGATTGGACATTAAACTCTGGACATTAAAAACTGTGTACTAACTGCTCCAGAATAAAAAAAGTGTGCGATAACAGCATGACACACTCATAACACAGCTTTAGTGTAAAGAAGAGTTTAACACACATGCATCTCAGGTGCACAGCGTCCCAGCAGATCAATGAGAGCTGAGTAGAATGACATGATTGCATTGCCCATGTGAACCACCTCATCCTCTTCATCGTCCTCAGTAGACCTGGTAGAAAGACAAAGAGATACAGGAAGAAAAATAGCATCAATGCTTATCTAACTAAGTGTTACATCAAAAATAAAGGAAAGCTAAAGCACCTTGAGATAGAGACATGGTAAGAAAGTGGATGTGATTCACTGTGGTTACATACATTGTAACTCACTCTGTGGCAGATTTAAGTGATTTTAAATTCTCAGAATGGTGAGATGCTGGCCTTGATATGGATAAATAATGAGAGCAGCATCAGTGGACAAAGAAATAGGGGAAGGTAAGAGAAGCTGAACTGATAGGAGAACATGTTGGCTGCAATGCAGGTCCTTTTAAAGAAACATGTAAACTTATTTTAGTGAAAAACAATGAAATATGTAAGGAACATTAACATTTCAAATTAAATCAAATTAAAATACACATTTTAGACTAAACCAAACATGTATAGAAGCCATAATATTTCTCCTTGTCACCGAGCTGAAGGGAGGATTGCCTGTTTTTACAATAGCAGGAGACAGAAATGACCACAAGTCCACCATTAAACTAAGTAGGGGACTGGTAACTGTTAATTTAATGGAGCTGTGATTCATTTTGTGATTAATGTGAAAATCTTAATACCTTGAGCTTGCCAAAGGCTCTTCATTAGACATGTCATAAGAAGTCCACTGGTTACACACATAAAAATGAAAGACATAAGAGCATGCATGGCTACTTGTGTGTCTTACGCATCTGATGTAAGTCCCTGAGTGGTGCTGGGCAGATCGAGTGCTGGCGTTTCTGATATTTTAATGGCCTCCTTCATGGCTGCCAGCAGTCCGTTCCCTCCCTCGCCACGCAAGGCGGGGCCAAAGCACTCTGGCCGACGAATCAGCAACTTCACTACTACACTGGAGTTCTCCTCCACGCTCTCACCTGTACAGCACAGAAGCTCTCAATGACTGCTCTGTGTGTCTGTGAATGGGTTGCAGAATGTTGAGTAATATGTTGCAGTGTATATTAATGTACATGCCAGAATGTCACATTTAATTAAGTGATCCACTGTTTAGCTCTGTTTACGTTACCATTGACAAAGACTGCGAATCGAAGGAAGGAGAGATAGCGCTCTCCCTCAATAGGGTTCCACCCTAAGTCTGGATAGCCTTTAGCAAGCAGCATGGGACAGCTCTGCAGCCCACAACCAGCTAGGTATGTTACCACCTAGTGAAACACACAGTTTTTATCTGTTCTTTCTGAACAAATGCACATGCACAATATGCTCCAATCACTTCCTTATTAATCTAGATCAGGTGCTACTGAGTTGAACAAATCCATGCACATCCATCAATCTGAGTTCAAAAAAAAAAAAAAAAAAAAAAAAAAAAAAAAAAAAAAGAACCGACCACCTATACATCCTCTCTCACCTCATGCATAAACCTCCTATTTGGTCTTACTCTTTTTCCTCTTGTTAGGCAGCTCCATCTTCAATATCCTTCTCCCAATATATTCCTCATCTTTCCTCTGCACATTTCCAAACCAGCACAACTTTGCTTCACTAACTTTGTCTCCAAAAACATCCAACCTGAGCTGTCCTTCTAATATACTCATTGTTCTAATCCTGTCCATCCTCGTCACACCCAACAAAAATCTTAGCAGATTTAACTCTGACACTCTTCATCACTCTTCAATGACTATTCCACTACCTTCACCTTCACACACTCCTGGACTTCTGGGCTCCACCACTGGGTTCCCTTCTGGGTTCCCTTATGCTCCTTTTTAGCTGTCCCCCTTACCACTTCTGCAGTAGTTTCCCAGCAATCTGGTAGCTCTAAGTCCAGGCTGAATTCCACCTTGCAATCTTTTTCCTCTTCAGCTTCCACCATTTGATCCTTGACTCTGCCCTTACTTTCCTCCTCTTCCTGACTTCCAAGGTCATTCTACAGACCACCATCCTATGCTGTTTAGCTACACTCTCCCCATCATTACTTAGCAGTCTCCAAGCTCCTTCAGACTGACCCTCCTGCAAAGGATATAATTCACTTGTTTGCATCTTCCTCCACTCTTGTATGTAACCTCCTCCCTCTTAAAGTATTAACTACAGCCATTTCCATTCTTTTCGCTAAATCTACAACCATCTGACCTTCTGCATTCCTCTTCTTGATACAATACCTACCCATAACCTCCTCCTCACCTCTGCTCCCTTCACCAGTGTGTCCATTAACGTCCGCATTAATCACAACTCTCTCTCCCCTGCGTACACTATCACTTCATCTAACTCACTCCAGAATTCTACTTTCTCCTCCATCTCACAACCAGCTTGTGCGGCATAAGCACTTAGAGAACCACCTTTAGTTCCCTAAAGAATCACATTCAGTGTGCAAGTTAACAAAACATTATAAACAATTTCTAAAGGAGACGTGGAAAAAATCTGCACAAAATGTAAACAATGTAAATGATTAAGATAATATCATGTAATTATTAAAGAACCGTTATATTATGTTCCTGTTAAAAGTTCTGTAAAAAGGACATTTCTAATTTAAACAATTCCAGTGCTGAAGCAGCCAAACAGGTGTTTTACAATCTATTCCTCTAGACCTTTAACAATTGTTAAATGCTTTTTTTTTATTCAGCAAAATAATGTCATAGGAAAAAACACACACTTACTGGCCTAAAAAGTGTTCATCACTGAGAATAAGTACAGATATTTGCCTTCCCCTGCCCTCCAAACACTTACATCCATACACACACACACCTTGTCCAGATCAGGTTCCTCAAGTGCAAGTGCAAGGCCATTGTTGTCCATCACAGAGGAAGCTGCTACGTCAAGAGGAGTGGAGCCTCTCATAGATGGAGAAGCTAAGAACACACACAAACACAAAAAAATATTTTCTTTTTGTACTTATGGTAACATGTATGTTACTGTAGCAGCTCATCAAACCCAGCAGGAGGCAGTGTTTCAACTACTAAAGATAAAACCCAACACAAGGAAACAGACTAGTATATAAAGGATATCAGTGATGTAACAAATGACACAGGCTCATTGACAGAGCTCATCTGAGGTATCAGGACCTTCTTGTCCTTTTGACAGGAAGTTTAGCCCTTATTGGTTTGGATTTCAGTATGTTCACACTAAACAGCAGCACAAAGCTGAACATTGTCAACTGGGCAGGGGTGGTCTAATGGTAAGGAAATATGCCCCATTATTGGAAGGTTGTAGGTTCAAGTCCCAAATCAGTAGGTGGCCCTGAGGTACCTTCCAACAATGCACCATCCCCAACACTGCTTTCCCAGCACTAGATATGGCTGCGCCCTGCAACACTGTGTGCATGGGTTAAATGCAGAGGAATTAATTTAAACATTTCTGTAGTCTACAGAAACTGCTGTACAAACTACAGTTTGTATATATTAGAGCATATTTAACATAATGAAAAAGAAAAAAAAATGTTTTCGCACAGGACATGTTTTTGTCATAAATTCAGCAAGCAAAAACAATAACTGCAGAAGTGTGCTCTTTGCAAAGCATGGGTACTGATAGAAAACCAACAAAGCATTTGACCAGGAGTGCCCAAAATACTGAATATGGCTGTAGTTGTACAATAACCTGTTATCTGTGTAAAGCTCTTTTCCATACATCAATTGCCAGTTTCTGAACACACAGTTTTCAATATTTCTGTGGTGCACAACTCTCAGCACAGCAATGACATGATATGGTATGGGAGTGTGTAGAGCTGGTGAGAGTGTATAAGGAACAGTCGCTTTTTTAGCTGCTAATTTCAGAGTGGCCCCTTACCCTGAAGAAACTGACTGCTGATGAAGGACGACAGAAAGGCTTATACAAACTGCATTATCAAAAGGACTACAGTCTCTTACTGTAAACCACAAAGTAGGTGTTTCAAACCACAAAGTGGCCAGTGAGGTGGTAATGCTGTATTCTGATTTTGACTAAATGTTTTCCAGGCTACCTTTTCTGAAAGAATTTAGATTTCAGTTCTGAAAAAGAAATGTTTGAAACATGAGTGAAAAAGAACAAAGTACCATCTTTTTCCCTTGCTTTCCATTTCTTACAATAAAGGGGTCATCGATCAGGGCCTGTTCTCTGCAATCATAATGATTTTTAAATAGCTTCATATTGATCACTTATGAAGACTGCTGAAATAACATTCAGGTAACCTGCAGAGATCCCACGGTGAATACACTGTTCCGGAACAGTTGCATCAAAGTGCATCAACTACATCGGTGCTACTGATATAAAGCAATTCTAGTAACTCACCCAGTCCCACGCTACTGTTCTCCAGTAGGTAGCTCAGATGGTCAAACATGGCCTTCTGGTTCTGACGGCTGATTCGGCAGAAGTAGCAAAGAAATCGGCAGCAGCTGGCCACCATTTTGGGAAAAGCAATTTCCTGCAAAGAGAAGAATGTAGTTTATTTCATATGATCCAGTATAGAGAAGGCTATATTTGCCTTTTTATCTGCTATGCTCTTTTAATTATGTAATTTCTAAATGCTTTAACATTTATTTTCGGAAATAAAGAAAACAAGAAAACAAGAAAACAAAGTTTTCAAGAAATATCATATCAAGAAAACAGCCTTTTGCTGTTATTGGTCTATTGGTCAGTCTCAGTCTTTAAATCACGGCTGAAGACTTAAAAAGTAAGTTTAGCTTACCCGCACCAATCACCATAGTGCACCATTACTAATGTCGCTGGTGCTGCTGTACATGTCATTGCACTGTATTGCTTCCTTCTGTGTCTGTCACTACTGGATCCTGCTCATTACTGACCCTCCCCATTCTATTTCTTTCCCCACATGTCCGGGGGGGCCCGCTGTGGTCATCGCCTGAGTCCAGTACCGAACTACCAACTGGTTTGTGCTGTGCATCCATTGCGCTAAGGGATCCTGGCGGCTCACCGGTACCCTGGGCCGCGCTCGACTTGCTGAGCCTGGGAAGCTGCTTAGGACTCTGTACTGATCCTGGGGTTAAACCCGAACTAACTTTGCACTGCTAGTATACCCAAGGGGGACCTTGGACCCTCAGAGGTTTTTTCTCCACACAGTGGAGTTTTTGGTTCCTCTCCTCCGTAGTCGTCTGGCTTTAACTTCTAGTACTATAACCTGTCTACCATCTATGTAAAGTGCCTTCGGGCAACTCTGTTGTGAAAGGCGCTATACAAGAATAAATTGAATTGAATTGAATTAATAAACCATATTTTAAAAGCATGCTTGTTTGCTGAAGAAGTTTGAACAAATTATTTTACACCCCTTCTTACAATCAACATCCCAAAGTTGCTGATAGACAGATATAACTCAGATAAAGAAGCAGATGAGCCAAAGCAGATTTTTATTAATCTAGACAGCAGCAGTGAAACATAAGGAAGTTATTGATAGAACCATCTTTGTTTAAAGGGATGTATTAAAAGATCAAATTAGCAACTTAGATCCCATTAGATCCCAGTTCAGTTCCATTGCAAGTGAAATAAAAGTCAAATAATTATAGATTGCTTGTAATTATTATTGTAATAATAATAGATTGAAGGTTTATATTGCACTAGCTAAAGTGACACTTGTCACACTTTACTGCTGGCACTATGAAATCCAGCATATTCTCCTTACATATTTGCCAGTCAGACTGCCATATGAGGAAGTATGGCTCATAATTCCAGAGAATACTTTTCAGAATACAGTAGAGAGCA
The DNA here is from genome assembly GCA_017165825.1 of Hepsetus odoe. NCBI lineage: Eukaryota > Metazoa > Chordata > Actinopteri > Characiformes > Hepsetidae > Hepsetus > Hepsetus odoe. The sequence goes on along the minus strand of CM029374.1, from coordinate 10,044,675 downwards.
TGCCTTTCACCACTCTAGGCACGCTTGGCTTAGGATTGTGTTCATCTGCTTAACATTTTATGAAGTTGTTGTTGCTTCCAGAAGTTGCCTAAAACAGAGTGTTTTAGTCATATAGAGGCCTGATGGTTTGACAAAAGACAAAGCTACCCAATACTAATAAGGTACTGAATTCAACACAGAGAACGAAAAAATTTAAATTGCCAAATTATACCGTTAAAGGGGAATAAAATATCAATAAAATGAAAGATGTGTTCATATATCAGTAAAAAAGAGCAATTTCTACAAAAAGAAGATTAAATCTGCAGTTATGCTTTCCTCAGGCCTTGCTGAAAAATACATCTGCTACTCAATTTTCCATTCAGATCAATATGAATAATGGCAGTCCATTAATCAACTTCTGATTTTACCTTTGCTTATCAAGAAACAGCAAAAACTGACAGCACTTTATCTGTGTGCATGACTGAATTTGCTTGTGTGTGTTGGAGTGAGATTCTGCATGTCTTTATTTGACCACCAAGGCTGTAGTAAAAAGAAAAAAGTACATGATTTTCAACCTCTGTTCAAACTAATTAAAGTTCAGATGCTGCTGAGTCGTTAAATCATAGGCCAACTATAATTAATCTGAAAAGTCCAGACAAGTCTGCCCTCCCTCCAAAATTATGTGAGAAGATACAGGATACGGAAGGGAGCCTCCACCTGCTGTGGCAAAGAGCCAGTCCTCATTAGTACACACACACACACATACATACACACGCGCAGGCACGCACGCACGCACACACACACACAAAACATCTTCCCACAGGATCCAATCAGTACTTTGAGGCCAGAGGAGGCCATAGTGACATCTAACCACTTCATCACTTACATCACTGTGAGTTAGGTTTCACCACAGTGCCATAATGATGCTGTCACTGGAGTCCTCCAATCAATGGCACCATCTCATAAGACACTCTCACACATTATACTTGATCAGTTAATTTTCTTTTTATAACTGCACCATCTATGTAATGGTAGCATTAGGGAAGGTCAACATTCAGTGAAGTTGCCTTAAAAAGGCCTTAAAATCCATTAACAGTTAACATCTAATTAATATACGTTAACACATTAATTTTATTCCAAAGTATATAGGGCCATTTTTATTGGACCACTCATCAGGCATATTTGTGTTAAAAGAAGAGAAAAATACATTGCAAAACATTATTTTGACCTTGTTTAGAAACCTGTTCAATCCCAGTGGGAAGGATATAATGTGAAATCCATATAATAAATCCATATATAATAAATTTACTCTCCACATTCTTGTGTTTGAGAACGGCATGATTTTAAACTCACTGTAACCCCTCATCCATGCACAGTGGGGACTTTTCTGCAACAGAATTCAGCATAATGAAGTAATGAGTAGCTCAGTTCGTGAGCTGTGTGGTACAGCCTTTAACAGTCTTTAGGAAAAGATAACCACTCTTATTTTGAAAAAGCTTATTAATTACTCTGAGTGCTGTTAAACAGACCCAGAAGTATTAGAAAATAGCAGTTTAAAAATGTTGCTCATCTTAAACATTTCTGTTCTGATTTAAATTAAGAATAATGGGACACTGCAGGCAATAAACTCTTTCCTCAAGCACAAGCCCAGCACACAGTCAGTATTTACAATGGTAAATGGGAGTGTGGATGTTTTGTCCCCCCCCCCCCCCCCCTTTCAGTATTTTGGGAAGGAACCTCCCAATGCACAGACAATGAGGAAAAAGGAGTCACTTAATACCAACATAATATATGAAATAATATACACTATTAAAAAACTTATCTGCCTAAAATGTTGCCATCAGGCCTTTTATTTTACCTGCCAGCCCAAGCCAAATGCTGCACTTAAGCCCCACCAAAATTAAGTTTGATGTAGTTCTTTAAAACAAATTAATAAATACATGATCATTAATTAGAACTAATGACCATGTCATGATGCAAACAGAAGGAAACAAAAAAAAGATCTGTGTAATAGCATTTAACTGTTTTCATATGGATTGTGTTTCCATATTGTTATAGCAGACAACTCTTCATGAAGTCAAACACATGCACATTCCTATACCAACCCTCAAGAACAACTGCACAGTACCTGAGACTTGCCTCCACCCAGCACGTTCACCATGACCTCCATCACAGTCTCATGCATGCCCAGTACTCGCATGAGGTTTGGGTGTTGGTAAAACACTTTGTTGTTCATAATATCACTAAAAGGCATACAAGAAGTGAAAATATGTTCATCCTTACAGGTCTAAATGATTTTAAAGTCCTTGATTAGCATGAAAGACCTTAGTTAATGTAGATGTTTTAGTAAACAAATCACTTTATTCACTAAATGAATAATTATTAGAATTATTATTATTTAAAATGCTATATTATAATGTAAAATAACACACACACACACACATACAGTACTGTGCAAAAGTTTTAGGCGGGTGTGGAAAAAATGCTGTAAACAAAGAATGCTTATTTTTAAATAAATAATGATTGTTTATTTTTATCAGTTTACAAAATGCAAAGTGAGCGAACAAAAGAAAAATCTAAATCAAATCAATATTTGGTGTTACTACCTTTTGCCTTCAAACCAGCATCAATTCTTATGGCCCCCACAAAGCCCTGATCTCAACATCATTGAGTGTGTCTGGGATTACATGAAGAGACAGAAGGATGTGAGGAAGCCTACATCCACAGACGATCTGTGGTTAGTTCTCCAAGATGTTTGGAACAACCTACCAGCCGAGTTCCTTCAAAAACTGTGTGCAACTGTACCTAGAAGAATTGATGCTGTTTTGAAGGCAAAGGGTGGTCACACCAAATATTGATTTGATTTAGATTTCTCTTTTGTTCATTCACTGCATTTTGTTGATTGATGAAAATAAATTATTAACACTTCCATTTTTGAAAGCATTCTTTGTTTACAGCCTTTTTTCCACACCTGCCTAAAACTTTTGCACATTACTGTGTATATAGGGTTGCATGGGTTACCTCCAACTCTGTGTATATATTCAGAGTTGCATGGGTTAAGCTGTCAGAAGATTCTTAACTTTGCATTTCCTCTCCAGGTTTGCACCTGGTGCAGATAAGCAGCACAGATGGTTTATGGTTGGAATTTATGGTATTGGCATCAGCTACAATAAGGCATTATACTGTGTTATCGGTCATTGTACATAAATCAATTCTGGGCTTCAAATTTTGTTAAGGTTTAAATTACTAACATAAAAATGATAGTCTCTTAGCCTTTCGTCTTACTGTTTCATTTGCATTTACTCTGTGTTATCTATGAAAGGCTTCCAATTCTTCTTTTTTCTCCCCAAGGAGACTCATTAACAAGACTTTTATTACATGATGCTAGCTGACTTCCATTCACCATTAGCTAAATTGCCTTTCAGTCTCTTCAATTACTCTTACCCCAGGCCATCGATCATGAGCTGCTCCTCCTCCTTGCCCATGCGGACACTGAGCAGTGAACGGATCTGGCCCAGCGAGGCCAGCAGATGGATGGTGTCTTGGACAGAAGCAGCGCTGATGCTGTAGCTCTTGCGCATGGCACGTAGCAGCTCGCCAATGCTGTCATACTGCCGTCGCAGCAGGCTGAACATCACCCGCACAAGCTCCGGGTCCTGAATATGACATTCCTGTGCCCAGTTCACCATCGTCTGGGAGATCAGCTCCTTTAGGTTTGCTGCATACAGGGGGAAATGGAGTAACCATGCAAAGATTACATGATTGTAATTCTGTTCTTAACTGAAGAAACATCACATTTTAAATAAAGTCATAAAGCAAGCAAGAGGGAATAGGGAACAGGTGGTTAGAGAGAGAGATGAGAAGAACACCATCTCTCTTCTCCATCCTTGCTTTAAAGTTGGCCCTTGACAAGAGCTCAAAGGCACAATGCCACATCTGCCTCAGCCATGCAAATGAACTCATGAATAAAAACCAGAGCTTCCATCCCGCATTCATATGCTTTCCAAGCCACTCACTATAGAAACACTTTCCTACTCGCCTGCTCACTGAAACCTCATTCAATAGGCTTGCACATAGGCTGTCATTAGCAAGCGTGCTGTCTGGAGATATATTTACACGCTTAATTTTCCAATTAAAATTTTAAACGCTCGGACCAATTCCGAATCCCCTGAATAGGCGATGAGATCTCCAGCGGAGCAGATTTCCGGATGCTGTTGCATAATAATGGGAGCAAGATGGTTATTAATAGTGCAATAACACATTGCTTGCCATTCTGACTGAGTGATTGACCTGGAAGGCTATTACATATGAGGCTAGGGGTAAACCTTAAGGCTTCATTAAAAGTGAATCAATACACTACTAGCTGTGTGCATTTCAAAAGTGGCTTCAACTACAGGCTGCTTTTGCCACTGCTACTCACACTTGCACTGTAGACTGTCAATTATAAGAAGCAATTATTTTTCACATCGAGAAGAAATTGGTTGACAGTATGATGCATGCTGAACTAAGATGTCAGTAACAAGTCAAACTAAGCTCAACTTAACTCAGCTCAGTAGTTACCATCAAACCTAAAAGACTAATGCATCAGAATGGCAGCACTTGCTTCTACAACAAAGAAAGCTGAAAATGCCTTGACATAAATGCTCAGACCGCCATGGATGACAGTAGAGTGCCAGAGAGTGAGTCTGCTGAGTGCAACACTATAGCAGTTCGGAGATGGCTTCTTCACTGAAAGAGTGCTTTAGCTTTGTTCACACTGCAGGACTAATTAGAACATGTTTTTAGACCATTTGCACATTTCATGAGTCTCGGGTTTCTGGATCTGCAGTTAAAAAACATCCACGCTGAACTAAAGTACATTTAAATATGACCAGTGAGAAATCTTAGCCAAGTCTCCAAACCACAACTCATGCCCCTCCACATACTGTTACAGCACTTTCCCCTTCTATTTTGATTAATGGGAAGACACTGCCCTCTGGACCTCCACCACTTAAATGAGGGCACAGCTGTTCCCCAATTCAGCTCCTATGCAGGTTTCTTCTCTGAGTAACCAACTGTGGTTGAGTTGCTTATGTCAGATATAGAACCAATTGGGTTAGGCTTTAACTTCCCCCAATGTTACTGACTGTCTGACCATACACTGTGCTCAAATGGATGTGGTTCAAGGAGGAGATGTCATGATAATAAATAAAAACTGTCAGTCAGTCATTTTCTGGGCCGCTTGTCCTAATTAGGGTCAAGGGGAGTGCTGGAGTCCATCCCAGCTCACACAGGGCGAAGGACAGGGACACACCATGGACAGGTTGCCAGCCTATCGCAGGTAGGAGCGAACTGAGGGGGACGGCACCTTGCTCAAGGGTACCTCAGGACAACCCACCAGGAAGGGGTTTGAACCACCAATCTTCCGATCTAGGGCCAAAAAATTGTCACCTGATAAACATAGACCGCCGGCAGTGAACAGTGTTGTGTGACAATTGTTTATTTATTTATGTATTATTTTTTTTATATATTAAAATAATGAGAAACAGGCCATTTGTTCTTGTAGATGAGCTCATTTGCATATTACTTGTCACATAATTTAATTTTTTACCATTGAAAATGACCAGCTGTAAAAGTGAGCTCAGGAAACCAGTTCCATTTGTGAGTGTAGAATTTGATGTCTATTGTCTAACTACAAATAGTAAAATTAACATGTGTTTTTTTTTTCCTCCCCTAACAGTGTTTTAGCACTGTACAAAACACGATAGAGCAGGATGACCAATCAAGTTTCCCACTTGCTCATTAATTTAGTTTAAATCTTTACTGAAAGTAATCGTTGATCTACAGAATCAGTGGCTTTAAAAGAGTTTTTTAAATTTCTATTAAAAAGTTTAATTTCTCATTTCTCTACTACTCAAGCTATAACATGTAATGCACAGTTTCATTTTTTGGAAAAGAAAAACATTTCCTGATTGTATGGCAGAGTTTAAAAAGCTACATGATTTATACAGTGACTTTTTAATGCCATGTTTCATAGATATTTATGAACAGTCTTTCTGATACCCATTGTCATTACACTGGATGAAACTGATTAAAAGTCTTTACTTTTTTTTTCCCTAAGCAAAACTGAAGAGGGCCTGGATTCACAGGGAAATCACAGGTAAGTGTCATCTTTTTGCATTGAGCATTTTCCACATAAAATATATAGCTTATCTTTTGTAATTTTTATTACACTTATACAATTAAAATATGTTAGACTATACATTAATGCATTAGATTTTTATGGTCTTGATGTAACATGAACTGGTGGGTAAACATGTCATGCCCCCTCAGTTACAGCTAATCAGATCATGTGAATAAACACTTCACTTGCCTTGATCATTCAAATGCTTTTCAATTTTCTGGCAGAAGCCTGTTCAATTATTTGTTCAATGTAGCCACTGTGTAAAGAAATTAGAGTGTATTGGATATAGAAGGCAAAGACAGAATGATGGACAGGAGACCTAAGCCATCACTCCTCATGAGAGTGAACATCCAGTCATTCTAAAAACATCCATTCATCTAGACTGGAAATTAGCGTAGGTCACCTGTCAATCATTCTTTCATTGCTTTCACTGTCCAGTACTAGCTCAATAGCAGTAAATAATCATTGTGGTTTGTGTGTGTTTGTGTTTTGCAGCCTTTACAGCAGTGTATTGAGTAAAGAGAGGGTATGCTTGCTGAATCAGAAATGCTAAAAAAGCAGCAATTCTCTGACCAGAACCATGATTAACCAGCAAATAATGCCAACATTATAATGAATCATTTCAAAAGCACTTCAGAGATGACAGGCCCAGCTTTGCTTGCAAACACTTTACAGCAGCCAGAACTATGCATTTTTGAACAGGAGGGATGGAATAAGCTGCATTTTGATAATGAAAATATTTATGACTCATACTGCTGTAGGAAAACATTTTTTTTTCATAGATGTTCACATTAATTTAATATTAAAATGGTCTCTTTTATATCTGCATGGTTAACTTTGAAATGTGCCTCTATGTAGGCTTGCTAGTGAGCAATAAGTAGTTAAATTGGAGAAGATAAAGCAACCTCTTTATAAACACAGAGAGCAAAGAGTCTCCCGGTTAATCTCAAAGTTATATGGAAGAAATGTTTAATTCTATAAATATAATTATTGGAGATCAAATTGTTTGCAGTGGTGGAATAGCCACTAGGCAAGAGGTCACATATCTAGGAGGTGGCTTATTGATGTGTAATTTAATCTCTTTAAAATACTCACTATAAAAGAGCATGTGTTTATTGGTCTGCAATAGCATGTGAAACAGTTTAGATCTTGCTATTTTTCACAAAAAAGAAAATACTGAAAAAAACAATACTGGCCTTTATGCCAAGAAAAATAAAGGCATGATACAAGTTCAACATGTGTGCAAATGAAGGTTCAGTACAGAAGAATTGTGTGTGGTTAATACATTAAATTATGTCTCACTTTATATAGGGGTATAGTCCTAGTTATGATCCCCCAAAAAAAAAAAAAGAAAAGAAGAATCTGGGAAACAAACATTTGCCTCTGAATTAAAACAAAATGCTAAGTACACTGCCCCTGGTGTTGGATATATTTATCATATTTATTACTAAATAACTATTTCCTTAAAAGGAAATCTTTGCTGACAAAGTGAAATCTGATTTCTAACAAAACAGTGAAAACAGTATTTTTGATATACTGTGTAAAAAACAGCTTGTAGAATGTTCTATTTATAGAAATCGCTCCAGTATGTTTGCTCTACTTGCAGCTTTAATAAGCCAGTAGCATCAGACTTGCATTATGGGATGGTGTAACAGTGTCTAGTCTTAGGGTCTAGGGGGAGGCCTTACTGCTATCAGTTATTGCAAGTGTTTGCCTTGCTGTTTCACGCCCTCACACTCTTCCGATCTCAGGCAATTAAAGAAACGCAGCTGTCCACAGAACTGGCAAACCCTCAGTCCATTGCACCAATCAATCATGGGGGAGATCAAATAGAGGACAGGCACACAAAAGGACTTGCCATTAACCAGAAGTAAACACACACACCCACACACACACACACACACACACACACACACACCATCTTACAGACTCAGACACAGACTTTCTGCTGAAGTCCCTGAAGAAATCAATAGACGAGTATTGCATGACCCTTGAGGACTGGCGTTAAAAGACTAGGGGGTATTTGATTTCACTTTCTCTGCATTGCTGGGACATATTTCAGCCCAAATTTAACTTCAGCTACTTTGAGAATTTCTCCGGGTCACTGCCAGCTGGAGTGCAGCTGGTTTTTAAGGTTTGCTTGTGGATAAACAAAGCAGGTCTTAACTACAGCAACAGAGCAGCAGTCTGAGGCATGCAGTCCAGCATAAAGTGAGCCACTGTAAGAGCTAAAACTCAAGCTGAAGACACAATATATCCTTTCTATAATCATTTTAAATGTTCAGGTCATCAAGCCATAATGCTATTGGTTTATGAATCATGACAACTGATTGCTATCAGCCAAAGGGCTCGCCTTTCATCTGCCTGTGGAAAGCAAACTATCCAGCCATTCTTTGTCATTTACTGAATGATGGGAAATAGCACCTGTGAGTGCAGCTACTCTGACTGGATTCAGTCAAAATCAGTCAGTGCAAGGTCACAGCACAGCAGACAGTGAACCACAACGAAATTGGACCTCTGCATTTAACCCATGCACACTCAAACACCGTGCAGCAGTGGGCAGCTATTGAAAGCACCCGGGAAGCAGTGACAGGGACGGCACCTTGCTCAAGGGTACCTCAGGGCTAACTATTGGGAAGGGGTTTGAACCCCCGATCATGCGGCCAACGCCCTAACCACTAGGCCACCGCTGCCCCTTAAGTTTACTCTTAAGTTTATCAGGAAAATAAGGGGCAGCGGTGGTCTAGTATCCATCCAGCAAGTATCCATTGCTTTGTATTGAGCTATGTGCTAAACTGTTGCATGTGTAAGCAGGGTTCTTCAGAGCATCGGTATACAGGCAGTGCTTATGGTAGGTCTGGTCTGGACATTTTTCATAAATCCCTAACAGCCTGTTCCTACAAGAAAGGTACACTCAAAGAAAGAAAGAAAGTGACTATTTTGTCATTGTGAAACCCATAGTGAAACAACGTAATTCAACCTCTGCTCTTCACACATACACACACGTGAAGCAGGAGTCAGCTATTTAAAGCACCTTTGGGAGCATTGATGAAGACAGTACCTTGCTCAAGGGTACCTCAGGGCAACCTACTGCTCTGGGATTTCAACCCACGACCTGCCAATCCTGGGCCAAGTCCCTATCCACTAGGCCACAAATTCCTAAGTAGACTTAAGTCTGTCATACTGCTAAGGGGTTGTTGTGGAATAGGGAGAATTTCAATCACTTTTAAGAAGAGTTTGAAATTAAAAAAAAAAAAAAAGTGAAAATTTTCTGCACTACATTAAAACTGCACTAATACCAAAATGAACAGAAAAAGCTTATCAAAAAGATGAGTGGTATAAGAACCCTTTAAGCCTTGTCTTTAAAAGATTACTGCTATAGCACTGGGACACTGAAATTGATATGTCCACCGAACAAAACCACTTGTGACTCATGTCTTCATGGCTAAAGTGTACTTTGGCTTCACTGCCAGCCCTGCTGCTCCAGCTCCTGCTGTGTGTATTCACTATGGGTATGTGTTAAATGCAGAAAACAAAAGCACTACTCAGTGTTCAATGTGCATGTGTGCGCTCATGCATATACATGTTCAGAGGAATCTAATTTGAAAGATAAAAATGGAATTAAATTCTGCTGCTCCCATTTAGGAGTCTCCACAGCAGATCATCAGTTTCCATTTCTTCCTGTCCTCTGCATCTTCCTCCGTCAAACTGACCACCTGCATGTCCTCTCTCACCATGTCCATAAACCTCCTCTTTGCCCCTTTCCATCTTCCTCGTCTCTCCTCTGGACATGTCCAAACCAATGCAACCTTGTTTCCCTAACATCTAACCTGAGTTGTCTGTCTTATATTCTCATTTCTTATCCTGTCCATCCTCATCACAGCCAACGAAAATCCCAGCATCTTTAACTCTGACACCTCCAGCTCTTTTCATCCTTGCCAACCCGTACAACATAGCTGGTCTCACTACAGTCCTGTAAACCTTCCCTTTTACGCTTGCTGGTACCCATCTGTCACAAATCACTCCAGTCACTCTTCTCCACCCATTCCAACCAGCCTGCACTCTTTTCTTAACCTCTCTTCAACATTTGCCATTACTCTGAACTATTGATCCCAATAATTGGATCTGAAACTTGAAACTCCTTACATTCTTACTACTCCACTTTCCTCCCTTCCATTGCTTTCATGGATTCTGTCTGTCATACTCACTTTCATTCCTCTCCTCTCTAGAGCATATCTCCACCCCTTCAGGTTCTCCTCAAGCTGTTCCCTACATTTACATTTACATTTACGGCATTTAGCAGACGCTCTTATCCAGAGTGACTTCCATATCCTAATTACAGGGACAGTCCCCCTGGAGCAATTCAGGGTTAAGGGTCTTGCTCAGGGACCCAGCGGTGGTAGTGCTTGAGGTGGGATTCAAACCTGAGACCTCTTGAACCATTGGTCCATAGGCAAGTACCCTACCACTAGACCACCGCCACTCCCTACTCTTGCTACAGATCACATCATCAGCAAACATCGTCCACGGGGACTCCTGTCGAGCCTCATCAGTCAACCTGTCCATTACTATTGCAAACAAGAATGGGCTCAGCGCCGATCTTTGATGTAATCTAATCTCTACCTTAAATGCATCCGTCACACACCAGATCTCACCACTGTCACAGTGCCCTCATACATATCCTGAACTCCTCTCACATACTTCTCTGTAACACCTGACTTCCTCATACTATTAAACCATAACTCCTCTCTAGGCATATGCTTTCTCCAAATCCACAAAAGCACAATGCAATTCCTCTTGACCTTCTCTGTACTTCTCCATCAGCACCCATAAACATTGCATCTGCTGTGCTCTTTCTTGGCATGGAACCATACTGTTGTTCACCAATCATCACAATCTCTTTTCTTAACCTAGCTTCCACTACTCTTTCCTATAACTTCATGCTGGTGCTGATCAACCTCTATAGTTGCTAAAGCTCTGGGCACCATCTTTATTCTTGAAAATTGGTACCAGTACACTTCACCTCCATTCCTTGGGCATCCTCTCACTTTCCAAGATTGCATAAAACAATCTGGTCAGAAACTAATCTGCCATCTCTCTTGCTTACTCCATCCTTCCACAGGTATGTGTGGACCAACAGCCTTTCCATTCTTCATCTTCAACATTGTTGCCCTTACTTCTTACTTATTTGCTGCACTTTCTGGTTCACTATCCTTACATCATCATCTCTTCATTCATCAGCTGCTCAAAGTACTTCTTCCATCTGCTCAAAACACTCTGAAATGCAGGGCAAAGGCTAAAGATAAGGTGTATGTTGAATTGTATGAGAGGTTGGACATTAAGGAGGGTGAAAAGGACCTATACTGATTGGCTAGACAGAGACAGAGCTGGGAAAGATGTGGAGCAGGTCAGGGCAATTAAGGATAGGAATGGAAACATACTCACAAGTGAACAGAGCGTGTTGAGCAAATGGAAGGAGTAATTTGAGCAGCTGATGAATTAAGAGAATGAGTGAAAGAGAAAATATTGGATGATGTGAGGATAGTGAATCAGGAAGGGCAGCAAATAAGCAAGATGGAAATAAGGGCAGCAACGAAGAGGATGAAGACAAGAAAGGCTGTTGGTTCACATGACATACAGTGGCAGCATGGAGGTGTTTAGGAGAGATGACAGTTGAGTGTCTGACCAGATTGCTTAAACACAATCTTGGAAAATGAGAGGATGCCTGAAGATTGGAGATGAAGTGTACTGGTACTGATTTTCAAGAACAAGGGTGATGTAGAGCTGTAGCAACTATAGATAAAGTATAAATCAGTAAATAATGTAATAAATAAAGGGATAAAGTAAATCAGCCACAGCATGAAATTATGGGAAAGAGTAGTGGAAGCGAGGTTAAGAAAAGAGATTGTGATGATTGGTGAACAGCAGTATGGTTCCATGCCAAGACAGAGCACAGCAGATGCAATGTTTGTGGGTGCTGATGGAGAAGTACAGAGGAGGTCAAGAGGAGGTCAAGAGGAGTTGCATTGCGCCTTTGTGGACTTGGAAAAAGCAAATGACAGAGTACCTAGAGCAGAATTGTGGTTTTATATAAGGAAGTCAGGTGTTACAGAGAAGTATGTGAGAGAAGTTCAGGATATGCATGAGGACAGTGTGACAGTGGTCACATCTGCAGTAGGAGTGACAGATGCATTTAAGATAGAGGTTGGATTACATCAAAGATTGGCGCTGAGCCCATTCTTGTTTGCAATAGTAATGGACAGGTTGACTGACAAGGTTAGACAGGAGTCCCTGTGGATGATGATGTTAGCTGATATTGCGATTTGCAGCGAGAGTAGGGAGCAAAAACCTAGAAAGATGGAGATATGCTCTAGAGAGGAGAGGAATGAAAGTGAGTAGGACAAAGACAGAATACATGAGTGAACAAAAGTGAGAAAAGTAGAGTGGTGAGTATGCAGAGGTGACAAAGGTGCAGGGATTTCAATACTTGGGATCAACCATTCAGAGTAATGGCAAGCGTGGAAGACATTCAGCGCAATTTGCACAAAGAACATCGGTATGGCAGGGTGATGAGACCAAAATGGAGTTATTTAGTCATAACAAATAACGCCATGCAAAGTGCTTTTTGTTATGACCAAATAACTAAATTTGTCTCATCAGTCCAAAGCACTGTGTTCCAAAATTAATCTGGCTTGTCTAAATGAGCATTTGCATACAACAAGCAACTCTGTTTGAGGCATGAGTGCAGAAAGAGGTTCTTTCTCATCACCCTGCCATACAGATTTTCTTTGTGCAAATTGCGCTGAATTGTAGAATAATGATCTGCAGCACGATGTTCTTGCAGGTCTTTGGAAGTGATCTGTGGGTTGTCTGTAACCATTCTCACAATCCTTCACATATGCCACTCCTGTATTTTTCTCAGCCTGCCAGACCTGGGTTAAACAGCAACTGTGCCTATGGCACACCACATTCCAAGAAAAAGACCTGCTACCTACTGTCAAATTTGGTGGAGGTTCCATTATGCTGTGGGACTGTGTGGTTAGTTCAGGGACCGGGGCCCTTAAAGTCAAGGGTCGGAGGAATTCAACGCAATATCAACAAATTCATCAGGATAATTTTCAAGCATCAGTCACAAAGTTGAAGTTATACAAGGGTTGGATTATTATACATATATATATATATATATATATATTATACATCATGTCTTACTGTTACAAAACACCATATGCACATCCCATATCAGGAAATGTTCAGTAACACGATAATGCAGGCTGTACTCATCTGCTTCAGACACCAAACATGCCTTGACTGATTTTTTTTTTCATGAACCATCACTATGACATAAAGGTAAGTGATGCTGGGTATCTTTTTTGCATTATTTTATATCATGCCAAATGTTTCTTACAAGGAGCCGTTTGCTCTTTCTCCAGTGGCTTCTTTTCTGCTTTTTGTGGCTGCCCCTTGATCTTGTACACTAGAGCCAGAAGACGGCCTTTAATAGATGTGTCTTGCTCCTCTTCCTCCTCTTCCATAGGAATACCTGTGGATGAGAGAAAGTAGGCTCCCTTTAGCAATTCAAGTGAGAGCATATAATCATTGTTCCTATTCCTTACTATTCCTTTCTTTCTTTCTTTTCTCTTAAAGCCTGAATGCAGTCCAACTACAGATGATTGATGCAGGCATTGCTACTGTCATTGCATTGTTTCCCCCGCTTTTGGTCCCTAAAGGGGCAAGGGCCTTTTCAATTATTTAAGGTAGCAGTAAGATGGCAAAAGACAAGGCTACTATATATTATCTGCTGAGATTGGATTTATACTAGATGGAAGGAAACAATTTTGCTCACACAGAAAGAGAAAGGCTATTCAGCAATGGATGGAGACCCTATGGAACAACCGCTGACCAGATATTGTTAAGCTGGTGAACCATTCAAAAGAGAGTAGATGCAAGCATGTTTTTGTGTAGAAATACTGGGAATGTTGGGACCATTTTATCAGTCATTGTTGCAGGTTATTTACACATTGCTGTGTCTGATTACAATACATAAAAATGCCTTCTGGTGTATATATTGAAGAATTTATAAAAAGAATATCACTATATATCACTATAGGCTGTTATTAAATAAAATAATTATTGAAATTAAAACTGAATCCAAGCTTCGGCATGGTAGCATACCAAAAATGAAATGCCTGTTTTGCTTATTAATTGCCTATTAAAATGAACAGTAAGTGTTCAAAAACCCAAGCAACACTACTGTGTTTGATCTACTCATACTAACGCTACACACCATCACACATTTTGGTTGTGTCTCTTCAGAATGGTATATCACCCTCTGAGTAATAACTGGTCAACCTTGGTGGGAAAGCTTTCCTTATCCATTGATGGATGAAATGGGGAGAGCTGACAAATTGGCTACAGTCAAACTATACCTACAAAAGCGCACACAAACATTAACAGTTCAGTGAAAATGTATGTTTCCACAGAGAACACACTTAAATATGGCATTATTTAGTGCAAAATGTTTCATGATTTGAGTGTTACACAGATACTGGGAATAAAATTCCAAAAATGTGCCATGCCAAAAGTAATTAATAAATTAAAAAATTAATGGCCAAAAGGCCATTAATTTCATCCACTACTTTATCAAGTTGGAATACCAGTCTTACCACAGTGTAGACGTAGCTCATTGTGGAAGTCATAGAGCTCCTCCTGTATATCCTCAGGGCATGGACAGTCCTCTCCCATACTGAAGTTCAGTAACATGTTAATCTGAAAAAAAAACAGCACAGGGATGGGGCTCGCTTGAATTACATAGCTGCCTTAAACATGTTAGAAAGGGGGTGAAGGGGGGGTAAAAAAAAAACAACTGTACTTGAAATTCTAAGACCTTCTAATACTAACATATATAATCTATTAATTTTCAAAGTGTGAAACTCATATCAGAACACATTATCAAATAAAATAAAGGTCAAAATTCCATGAAAATCCAATGTGTAAATTTCCAAACAAAGATTTGAGTCCCTTTTTCCCCCTTGAAGTCTGTGATTGAACAGGAGGAGAGGGTGTCTGTTTAGAAGTGCTGAGATAAATATATAGTCTAGCCACAGCCTTGAGGTGTAACAATGAGGTGGGAAGAGATGTGCCTTGCAGAAGACAGAACAAAAGCACCGAGGTGAGCTACAATGACAGACTCAATGACAGCCTAGACGAGAATAAATTCTCTCAGCCTCGAGGCCAATCTGGAGTAAAGACTTTGACTATTGTTTGTGGGTCATAAAATCTCCAGGAGCACTGTATTGTTTCCTAAGACCTCCGTTTCATGCATAGATAATTCCATCACAAATTAACTTTCACTTGTAAAACAAAATTATAATAATAATAAAATAAATTATGGGATACATTTCACTGAGCTATGCACCTTTTGAAGGTTCAATTTGAATGTAAAAGAGTGCATTGAAAATGTAATTAAGGTTCTTAGTTTGACCTAGAGACCAATGCTTGGGAGAATGACTGCAAGAAAACATTAATATTAAGGCAAACCAGACTCATTTGTATATTTTGATTTGTTGAAAATTATTTTGGTAACTATATTTTCCCAGATCTTCATTATTAGTTTAATAAAGTTTAGTTTTTATCTTCATTATTAATCTGAAATATGAGAAAAAGTAGTGAGTAAATCCCTTCTCTGAACAAGTCTGTCCAAACATTTGATGGTAGTTTGTTTCTCAGATTTGAAAGGGATATTGCGTTCATAATGACTGTTAGCAAGTCATTGTGGCCAAAATTTATAATTTTAGCATCATTTCATTGGTTTCACCTGAACATATTTACTACCATCCTGTAACAGCATCAGAGGAGTCTCTACAGTACAGCTTTGCAGTGATGTATCTAAGGAAAGGGAAAGTCTAGAAAAAATTTGGGGTGCACTAACCCAGGGGTGGTTTAGTCATCGGCTAACCAAGAGATTGTGGGTTTAAGCCTGGTTCTATCTAAGCTCCTGAACAAGGCCCTTCTTCCAAACAGCTTGAGGAGCTGATAAATCTGATAAAGGCAATAAAAGTGAAAGTAAAAATGACTGTTCTGGAGCATATTTTTGGGGGTGGGCAAAGTAGCAAAGTAGTAGGTTTCCCAAACTCCATACCAGCTACTCCACCGAGTTGACGAAACCACTATCATCAGACTTCTCTCCTCACTTGAACTCCAGATCAGCTACATCAGACTGGATCATCTGCATCTGCCACTAAGATTAGCAAAATCTTCACCCACACAGGCAGAACCGCCACTATTAGCTTGCCGAACTTCCAACAACAGACACTAACAGACTCTTTCACTGTAAATCAAGCTTTACTGGAAGCCATCTCTTTATTGATTAATTATGAAATGCACTTTCTCTTTCTTTCTTTCTTTCCTTCTTTGTTTCCGTTGTCAACCAGAGGAGGATTGGTTCCCCTTTTTGGTCTTGGTTCCTCTCAAGGTTTCTTCCTCCTGTTTTGGGGAGTTTTTCCTTGCCTCTGTCGCCCTCAGCTTACCCAGTTGAGGCTCAGACTTGGTTTCTGTAAAGCTGCTTTGTGACAACAACAGTTGTGAAAAGCGCTATATAAATAGTTGACTTAACATACTTAGGTTTCGCTTCTTTTCTCAGGCCCAAAGATACTTAGGCTAATTCCTTACTCTGCTATCCAGATGTTCCATGCTGTACATTCATATCAGAGCTGCCTGTTGTCCAGTGTCATAAAAACTGCTCTTTGTTTTTCTCCATGTTTTTCAACATATGCTGAGGATAGATCAATACTTTTTTAACAAAGGAAAACAAGATGTGTGAAAGAGGAACATATGTGTAAGTGCAAGATGCTCCAAGGTGGTATTTTATTTTATTTTATGGCTAAGCTTACCAAGTGAACAGGTCAACGTCTGAACCACACGTGAAGTGAAGTGAAAAAAGTGAAAGTGACTATTCGTCATTGTGAGTACACAGCACGGCACACAGTGAACCACAACAAAATTACACCTTTGCATTTTACCCATACACACACACACACACACACATGCAGCAGGGGAAGCTATTGAAAATGTCCAGGGAGCAGTGACAGGGACAGTACCTTGCTCAAGGGTACCCTCAGGGCAACCTACTGGGATTTGAACCCATGACCTTCAGATCCTGGGGCCAGCTCCCTAACCACTAAGCCATCTTCTATGAATATACAGTACAAAGAACAGAAAAATTAAACACATTTAAAGAACGTACCTGTTCTTGCGGTGGGGACCGAAACTCTTTGGTCTTCTTGGCAGTGACAGCTGCAGACATGTTCAGAGCCAACATTAACTCATTGTAGCGGAATTTTTGGTTATACTGCAGCTTTGAAACAAAGATGTCAGAGAACGACACAATGGCCTCTATACGGTGCCGTAGCTCACAGTCACAGAAGTAATGAAGAAGTTCACACATCTGTGGAGCAGGTTAGAAAGAAGGAGTTTATTCTTCATATTATTATTATTAAATCAGAGTGAATCATTTTTTACTATTAAACATTTTGGAAAAATATATATATAGAAAAAAATCAATTACACTGATGTTGGGGATTTTCTCTGAACAAAACTTTTAAATGTTATGAAGTTAATATTGCTTATTAAAGATTAGTGAACAACTGATGGATCTGAACTTGCAAGGAGTAACAAGAGTGCAAGAATGATATGAGCAGAAAATATTGAACTGGATAAAATACATTTGATCTGTAACAAATCAAGCCTGCAATGACAGTCACATTGGGAGTGGTCATGCTAACTGTGTATTTTCATTGTTATATACAATAAGTTATTATTTTATATATTAGACACACATACACTCACACACACATATATATATATATATATATATATATATATATATATATATATATATATATATATATATATATATATATATATATATAGTAACATTGTGCCTTATCATAACCTACGGTGTCTTATACTGTTTTACATGCTGTTTATCTATTCAAATGGACAAAAGGAAACAGACAAAGTGCAGACTTAAAGAAATTTTTAGTATTTTGCAATGTCTTGCATGTTGAACTACATAACTACATAACATAAGAGTGTCTTCAGTGTTTATATACCTGCCGTTTCACTGACTCAGGCAATCTCTTTTCTAATAGTCCTTTGATGGGCTGCTTAGTGTTTTTAGCTTCCTCCTCACCAGCCTCCACTGCCTTCTCCTCTGCTCCAGTTACCCCCTCTTTCTCTGTAGCTTCCCCCACTCCGTCCTCCTTCTGCTCACCGAACACATCCGGCTCAATGAGAAGCAAGATCACATGCACATCTTGGCTGGAAAGCACCCCCATGGTTAGTAATGTGCTAATAAGTCGAAGAATGGGCACAAATTGATACTCCACACTCCCCCCTACAGGGTCTCGGATGTGGTCTCCTCCACCTTGAACGGCCTCTGTGAGCATGGTAATTGCTTTCTCCCTTAGAATGTCCAGAGGGATTTCAGGACTGAAGAGGTGCTGGTCGCGCTTGGTGCTTATGAAACAAGGTGGGGCAAAGCTAAGCTTAGGCTTTAGAGACGTACTAAGCCCAACACCTGGGGGCTGGTGCTGCTTAGAGGCATCTGGAAAAAGCCTGATGCTGCGGGTCTCTGGTGTAACAGGGATAATAAACTCATTGTTCATCATAAGACGGGCTGCTCTGGCTGTCTCCAGATGGATGCTGATTAGAACACTATAAAAGCCTTCCCGTAGCATGCCTGACAGGTATTGGTTGTCAATAGTGTAGAGGAGCTGTGATTGGTCGAGGTGGCTGCAGAGGGCGTGGGCTACACGGGTGTTGCCAAGGGCGCAGAGAGCACAGTAAAGCTTGAGCGTGTGGTAATGGAATTTGCGCAGATCCTCATGCTCAGTCAGCTCCATGATGTCCACACAGCTGCACAAAAACAGTCAGGCTATTCTGAAACCATTTAGAGGGCTCATTTCAAAGCAAATAAATAAGATCAAATTTACAGCTTTTAAGATCTTTTCAGTAGTAGTGGTAATGCAATATAACACCAATAACACAAGGGAATTAAGAAATTGGCTCAAAGAATCTTGGCATCCATACTGCATGCTCTTTTATAATCACTAAAGGCGGTCAAATTTGGAATTAAATGACAATAATTTTTTGGTTGTAAGAAAGTTGTGGTTAAGTGTTTTAGATACACTAAATGCAGCAGAAATACACCACTATATAAAAAAGAATCTGGGGAAAACAGAATTTACTCTTAAGACCACTTAAGGCCTTAACCACATTCAGTTAAATTCTGACTTTTTTAAAAGGATTTTAAAATACTGTGTATTATAACTACAGGGATTAGGCAACCATTTTAACACAGCATTAGTTTGTCAATGCAACCAGTTAGGACATGGACACAAAGGTAATGAGCTCATTTCATACAGGATTGACCATGCATACCCAAAATTATAAAGGGGTCCCTTAGATCAAGCCAATGAGATTATGCATTTTTATTTACTGATTTAATTTAATTTGCCCTGTAAGCATTTTTGGATGCCATACTTTAAGTTTAAGGGTCTTAATTAAACTTGAGTAACAAGGATGTCATGCAGAGTAAAACTTGTGAGTGTGACTTGTCTGCAAATAAGCTAATATGCTTTTGCAGAAGTCAAACTGAACACCAACCGGTTCTCCTCTGGTATGTGCACAGCCAACATCTGTAGGGGCTCCAGGCACTGCACCTGCCAGCCATGTCTTTCGTTGACCCGGGCTGTCTCCACTTTAAGAAAGCTGTTTGGCATTCGGCTCCACAGCACTGACTTAATGGTCTGGATGTCTAGCCGAGGGGGACATTGAGGGACTGGATTTTTGTGTTCACTCTTAAAGATCGCTGAAGATAGTGGCATTGCGTTCTGTGGTGAGCAGATAAAGCAAAGTAATGATATTGTTTCTTTGCATATTAACTTACAAAAAGAATGTATGCTGGGAAGACACCTTGTTGGTCAACCTTGAAGGTGTACAGGTAAAGATCATGCTGCAAAAATTATCATTGATAATATAACAGCCCTTCATCAGAGGTTTGTTTTTTACCAAAGGATGACTGCTGCCTCAGTAATTTAGGCTGGTGGACTATTCAACAGCATTGACACTAAAGTGACTTCAGTAACACTGCAGTGCCTGATACACCTATACCAGGTGAACACACACTAACAAGGTGCTACCATTCAATCCCACTGTTGTGCTGAGGGGCCAACCACTCAAATAACCCTAGGTCTTTTGTTGAAACATATTAGGATAAATGAGTAGAATGGGTGATCATACACTGAGAAGAAACAGATTGGCTCATGCATCAAACTTCAAGTATTAGCATTTTATCATGCAATGTTTTTGTTTTTTGTTCATGCCAAGTGTTCACACAGTAGTGGAATATCCATAATAAAATCAATACAAGTTGTGGGATTTTTTTTAAATAAAAAAAGCCATAGAATTGCATTTTGGGCAATGCTTTATTGAATATTGCTATAAATAATTCTGACTGATTTGAACATTTTAATATTGATGGATCGGTTGCTACTTTAGTGCAAAGCACTGATTCATATTTTGATCATGGCAGATACTTTAAGGGAAGGTGATGACACTTTATTTAGAGCCTACTGTCTCATTGTTTTCCATAATGCACGTTGTCTAAAATTTATGACTTATGCTAAGTCTTAGTTAGTTAGCTAGTCTAAGTTACATAGCACATTCACCATCTTCATCTACCTTTAATTCAGAATTCTGCCACAGAATGGGTCTTTTAACTTCATTAAAAGACCCATATCTTCTGTTGGAAGTCCACTTATGCAATTAATGTTGTTTAATGTATCGAATAATAATTCCTTTTTGATTTTCCAATTTTGCTTGATGTCTTAGAAACAAATGAATAAAAACATCCATTGACTTCAGTGTGAATGCAGATTTATAGAAAAATACTTTTTTCTGAAATGTCACAAAAGGATTACAGTTTTGTTTTTAGGCTGTTTAGTTTCCTTATATGGACAGTATCACCAGAGGAGTGAATGGTACTCTTGATACTCTAAAAATTCAATAAAGCCTAAACTTAGTTGTTTTTCCATGATAGTATGTGCCTGGTAAGACATGCCTACATCCCCTTTACCTAAGTCACCCTTGTTTTAAATCTAGAGGAATCAAGCTAGGCCTTTTGATCTTCTATAGCACTCAAGTTAAATCAGTGGACTAACCTTGATTTTGCCCAGCTCAAATTGAAACAGGTTCTGACTGGTGGGGCGAATGAACACAGCAGGGAAAAGCTTTGTGTTGGGTTCTACCTGTAACAAACACAACATATCTCAGATCAGTACCCTTTCCCTTTAACAAAATTCAAGTAACAAACCAGGTCACAAGAGAGCAGTGATGACTGATTTCTTATTTAACAGAAACACGTAAACAAAAAGCAGCATGGTTCAGCAAGTGTCTGCCAGCAAGATACAAGGTAACAATAGCATAAATAAACAACATCATTTTCCCTATTTGAATAGCTCTACACCCAGTGTTCCTTTAGTTAATTAGTGTCATTTGAACCCAATTCAGAGTAAGTGAAATGACACAATGTTCCTCCAGGTTCCACCTGGTGCTACACTTGAGATAACAGAGCATGACACAGAACAAGCCATAAGACAAAACAAGTGCAGACAGAACATACAGTTCAAAACAATGACACAACAAAGTACATTCATCTGAAACCAGCAGAGATCAGCAGAGTCATGCATATGAATATGGAGAAGCCTGGGAGATCATTAGCTACAGTGAGAGCAGCAACAGGGACAATATTATGATTGTATTACAGTATTATGATACACTCATTTACAGATCTACAGATGACTTTTATACTTTATAAGTAAATCCCCAACCCTGATATAGTGTGACAAATGAATGCTTTGCAGTTTCCCAACTTTGAGAGGAAGGGGCCATTTGACTGATATGCAAAGTTGGTTCTTGGTCAAACTAAGCAACAATAGCTTCCAGACTTTCTTCTTCTAATCATAAGTCCATCTATCCATTATCTGAGGCACTTATTCTAATCTGGTTCACAGGGAGGAGCTCACTGAAATGAAATTATTTATACAACAATCATTATTTTATATTTCTGAAAGCATTCTTTGTTTTTTTGTACTGTGTGTGTGTATATATTTTATATATATATATATATATACATACACACACACACACTCACACACTCACACACTCACACACTCACACACTCACACACTCACACACTCACACACCCACTCACACACCCACTCACACACCCACTCACACGCACCACATTAACTAAACTGAAAAATAAAGTTCAAAACATAGAATTTAGAAGAAACATTATGGCAGCATTAAAACTTATTTATTAAATTTATGTAGATCCTAAAATATCCATTAATGACCAAAGAGTTTTTACTCTTGAAAGACGTTTATCTGCCTAACTTCTGAGCTTCTTCAACGTTTGTAATGTAAAGCTGAATACTTTTCTGGTTGGTGTGTGTGTGTGTGTGTGTGTGTGTGTGTGTGTGTGTGTGTGTGTGTGTGTGTGTGTGTGTGTGTGTGCGTGCGTGCAAGTGTGAGTGTGTGTGTGTGTGAGAGAGAGAGAGAGAGAGAGAGAGAGAGAGAGAGAGAGAGAGAGAGGAAGAAGAGAGACTCTCTCTCTCTCTCTTTGGCTGATGGGGCATTGCTCTGGTACTTCTGCTTCATCAGCCACTGCTACTCTATCAACCAAAGCCAATTTACACAAACTGGTCCTCTTAAAAGAGTGCTGTGATTGAGTAAGGTGTGTGTGTGTGTGTGTATGTGTGTGTGTGTGTGTGTGTGTATGTGTGTGTGAGAATGAGAGAGAGAGTTTGGAAGGAGCAAGAAATTAAGAAACAGAGTAGAGCAAAAGAGGGAGAAAGATGAACAATACAGTCAGACAGTCAGACAGAGAGATACAGGGCTTTAATTAATCTGAACCTCAATGAAGAACACCAATTTTGATCTGAGTTTTAGTTCGGTTGGCTGAAGTGAGAGTGGAGTAAAAGTGACTATTTGTCATGTCTCTGCTTTTAACCCATACACAACATGCAGCAGGGACAACTATATCCCACACCCAGGCAGCAGTGTTGGGGATGGTACATTGTGAGAGAGAGAATTTAAAGGCCAACAGAAAAAGACTGAGAGACACTTTCTCAAATTTGGCTGTCTGTGGTCCTGTGAAGAGCTGGACAGCTTGCGAATTTGAAGCTGAGTGGATGAGCTATAGTGAGCACAGGGTAAGACTGCAGCTATAAGACTCTTAGTCAGCAGATAACTTGCAAAGCTTTGAAACAGTGGAAACTGTCTTTTTGCATTAGTTACTGCTTCCATCCTCTTACTGTCTTTCTGTGAGAAACAACTTTTCTTAAAGAATGATAGAAGCTATGTGACATCACTAATCACATATATCTCCAGTACCAAAGAAACTGATTTAAATCAGTGATACCAGCTAATGTAGTCAGAATTATGCAGATGACATCAAAGGCTTGGTTCATGATCCAAAATTTTAGACCTGTCATGGGAAGTGTTTTAAACCCACTGGTGAATGGCATTGGCTGCACTTATGACCTACAGTGAATGCGAGTGCAAGGAGAGGAGTTCATTTCTGCCACAGTGAGTGAAGTGAAAGTGAAGTGAAAGTGACAGCTTGTCATTGTGTATACACAGCACTGCACACAGTGAACCAGAACGAAATGCTGCCTCTGCATTTAACCCATACACATGTTCAGCAGGGGGCAGCTATTCAAAGAGCAGTGATGGGGACAGTACCTTGCCCAAGGGTACATCAGGGCAAACTACTGGTCTGGGATTCTAAACTACAAACTTCTGACCCTGAGGCAAACCCCCTACCCACTAGGCCACTGTTGCCCTAGTTCATACCTTCCATATTCTTTTTCCTCCTTTTTTTTTTTTTTTTTTTTAAATGCAGATCAGCACAAACTGGATCCTTAGATCTTAATGACATTAATTACAATCAATCAACATTACAAATTACAAGGAAGCAAGTTGTGTAGTGTGAAGAGTGAATAGTGATGACTCTGAAAGTGTCAGTAGCATACATCCAGACTGGTAAGCAGGAAAGCAAGGGTCTTCAAATGCTGGTTCAAAATAAAGAAACGTTATATGAGGTGTTAGTGAAATACCTGGTATGAATTTGCGATTTCTTTTGCATTGACAGTAAAGGCCACCAAACCAGTAGCCAAATCAATCAGGCAGCCGATCTCTAAATCCACATTACTCCTGCTGGACGAATGGGTAGCAGTACTGATCTCTCCTCCCCACACCATGTAGCAGTTACTCCGTTTCACACTGTAAATACATGATTTGGTCTTACTGGAACAATTTCCTATGCGATTACACACAAAGAAATCTGAGAGGTTAACTAATGACTGATTACCTACCTCTCATGAACCCGGCCTCTTTCGTCTCCCAATGTCACTGTTACAGTCCGGTTTTTACTGAGGTTAAAGGAGTTGCTGTAGTAATGATAGTCAGGGGTGACCCAGCCAACCCAAACACAGGAGGGATCTTGACCAGCAAACACTCGGACTGAATGGTAGTACTGTGGAGCACATTAACAGCACATTTCCCATCAACAATTAAAATGCTTATTAATTATTGTATGACTAAAGTAGATACGTCACTCTCAGTTCACTTACAGTTGTAATGCTACTATAATCAGTTCTCCTCCCATCCTCCACATGTTTCATAGATTTCACAGGATGCCTATGAAACAATTAAAAAAGACCTTCAAGTCATTTGATTTCTCATTTTCTTAGCCAATTGTCCTATTGAGGGTTGCAGCGGTTCTGGAGCCTCTCTCAGCTCTTACAGGGTGAAGGGCAGTGAAACACCCTGGACAGGTCACCAGTCCATCACAGGGCAGACAAACACACTAACACCCAGGGGACAATTTTGCATCTCCAATCCACCTGACATGCATGACTGTGGGCTGAAACTGGAGCTCCCAGAGGAAACCTGTGCAGACACAGGGAGAACATGCAAACCCTCACAAAGAAAAAACGCAAACCGCACTGATTGGACCTTCTTGCTTTAATGTGACTGCACTATCTGCCCACCTTCAAATCAGTCTTGGGAAATTCCGGATACACAGTTTACTCTTTAGAAACTGTATATTTAGTTCATGGCATTTTAAATATATTCTCTTTAATGCATTTTGCAAATGAGCAAGCTAATCATGTGAAGAAATAATTTACAATCTGTAGCCTTTTCCAGCTGTGTTTAGGTGATAATGGTTTAGGGACAGAACATAGAGTGAACAATAAAAATGGTTTCCCAAAGACTATATATATAGTCTATAATAGAACTGAACAGTGCACATGTACTTATTGATGCTCTTTGACATGAGGCATTTTGTTCCACCTGTGTTTGAGTTTGAGTGGCTCCTCTTCGTGTACTCCATTCATGTCGACTGTGGGGCTGCTCTTGAAGCTTGAGAGGAACTCCACAGGCATGCTCAGACGGCAGAACACCATGTCAGCATTACTGTTCTGTGTCCCAAAGGTCTTGTGAGTCACTTTCAGACATGGAGGGCTGTCAATAGTGCCGTCAATCCTTGTGACCTACAAACATCAGGGATTTATCCTCTCACCTGTTTTACTCTTATGTCCTTGAGCGGTCAATTTGCATACAAAATATTTAAAAGGCTGTATCTATGGTACTTTTTTTTAAAGACATTACATTTTCTAATAAAAAAAAACAGTTGATTTAAGTTGATTTCCTAATTGAAAGAATCTCTACTCCTGCATATGTTTATGCACAATTGTTATTTGTCTTCTGAAAATAACATTTTGGATAAAATATTTAACAATTTAAATATGATGTTTCATTCATTTTAATTTTGCCTTTGTGTTAAACTCAGGAATCAACGTTAGTGATGTGATTTCATATCTTTGGAACATTCAGAGATTTTTAAACCAAACTACTTCACCTCATTAAGAAACAGTAAACTCGCCCTCACCGCAATATGACTGTGATCTTTGGGTACATTGACGAAGGTAGGTAAGCGTTTGCTGAACCACATGGTAACCTCTCGGTTCATGTTGACAGCAAAAGGTTCAAACCCCTCCTGAAGGCCACACATGGTGTAGTACTTGAAGGTGCTTGCATCCTTGCCCAGGTTCATGCGGCCAACCTGAGAAAGCCCAAGGCTGCAAACTGGAATAAAGCCTGAACATGAAGAAACAGAGCAGTGACCATAACTGCATAGACCTGCTTTTTGATGATCTTGTGCAGCACTGGTTACTAATGCTGTTCTTTCAAAATCAAAACTTCCACACCTGATCAATTAGTATTAGTATTAGCTATAGTTTCAATTTAAGTATTAGTAAAAGACAATACATTCAAATATAGAAACATGTCATCGTCGTGCCTTACCATCTTCAGTCTCAAAGTCTGCAAAGCAGAGCTCAGAGCCTTTGTTTGTGATGAGGATTTCTCCATTAAGGGTAATAATCATAGACTTGTCCTCCATGTTGATCATGCATCCCACTACATCCCCAGCATGCCAACAACGACCAAACAAACGGCTGCCCTGGTGGAGACGATGACCCTGGAGATGTAACATAAAATTAGCGACAAAGCCCTTTGTGCATGATCTCAACATTTAAAGAACTTTCACTAGAACATCTCTCAAGAGCTAAGTGAACGATTGTAAACTGATTGTAATTTTATGCAACAAATGTAACCTTGGAACCTATTTTGGAAAAGAAAACAAATTTAACTGTAGAAAAAACAATAAAGTGCATAAAAAGAGCAACAAATACAGCAATTTAATGTAAAAATACAGTATGTATTACCTGTATAAATCTGATAATATAACATCAATGATAATAACATCAATATATTACAGTATCATTTGAATATATTTACAAAATTGTCAATTTAATTTTAAAGTATTTTAAACTATGCTAATTACTGTAGACAGAAATTCATTTTGAACTTCAGTGGAGACATTGTAAATTATTTTTCATCTTTCTGATTTGGGGCATGACTAAAATTGTGGCATCTGTGGCATACTACTTGTATGCATCTTATATAAATTCAACTTGTTAATTATAAATTCAGATCTTGTTAATATCAGCTGCTTCGATATTCAGACCACTGCCAAAAAAAAAATCATAAAAAATATTAAACTAATAAACACACATAAAATTATTTTAGATATTAAATAGATCAGGTTGAGTTGACTGAATTAACAGATTAATAACTGAGAAGATTGTAAGACTACTGGGAGAAAAAAAAAAAAAAGACATACGGATCAAACACGCCACTTAACAATATTGATGCAATTTTTAAAAAAGTTAAAAAACTTTGTAACAATATATAAATATATATCCTGTAAACAAACAATGCTTTCATAAATAATAACTGCTTCTTTTTATCAATTTACAAATTGCAAAGCGAGCGAACAAAAGAAAAAACTAAATCAAATATTTGGTGTTACTACCTTTTGCCTTCAAACCAGCATCAATTCTTATGGCCCCCACAGAGCCCTGATCTCAACATCATCCAGTGTGTCTGGGATTACATGAAGAGACAGAAGGATGTGAGGAAGCCTACATCCACAGAAGATCTGTGGTTAGTTCTCCAAGATGTTTGGAACAACCTACCAGCCGAGTTCCTTCAAAAACTGTGTAAGTGTACCAGGAAGAATTGAATTGAAGGCAAAGGGTGGTCACACCAAATATTGATTTGATTTAGATTTCTCATTTGTTCATTCACTGCATTTTGTTGACTGATGAAAATAAATGATTAACACTTCAATTTTTGAAAGCATTCTTTGTTTACAGCATTTTTTTTCACATCTGCCTAAAACTTTTACACAGTACTGTATGTATGTATATATACATACACACACACACACACACACACATATATCAGTTTTTAAATGTTATGTTTAAATTTTTAGCTGTGCATCAAGCAAGCACTGATTGGCCCTCTGTAGCATTGTGAAATGGCAGCCAAATATCGAGCCTCTTCTTGGGAGTTCAGTTAAGTTCCGTTACCAGTGTTGCCGCAACCATCAGTGGCAAGAAGTCTGAAAGGGCATTCTTGACCTGTCTGTCTGTCTCTGTCTGTCTCTCTGTCTGTCTCTCTTTCTCTCTGAGGGGCTAGAATTCTGAGTGGCTCTTATCCCCCTCAACACGTAATGTAGTGCTAACTATGTGCACTGCTTCAGCAGTAAATCAAGAAGAGGCAGTGGTGTTTCACATGAGTATTGTGTTGTGGCTAAAATAAATTTCTGCTTTGAGGAAAAAAAAAATAGTTTTGCTAGATTTATGACAATTGAAAGTCACACTGGGATTTTTTTTTTAAGCAAACACTATTGTAAATTCTGTAATAATAATAATAATCCTTTATTAATAATCCCAAGAATGGGAAAGTCGCTCTCTGCATTTCACCCATGTGCAGCAGTGGGCTGCTATTGAAAGCGCCCGGGGAGCAGTGATGGGGACGGCACCTTGCTCAAGGGTACCTCAGGGCAACCTACTGGGAAGGGGTTCGAACCCCTGATCCTCCGTTCATGTGGCTGACGCCCTAACCACTAGGCCACCGCTGCCTATACAACTTCACACTGAATGTGGTTTTAGGCTCTAAAATCATTCTCAGGCAATTCAGGCACAAATGGCCCCTTTCCTTTGAAAGACCTTGGCAAGACAAGTTAGGGATTAGAATGCCAACAATGTGCCAAGAAATACAATCTAAAACACATTTATTTGTTTGGCTCTCTAATTGCTGAATGACATTCTGTTGAAAAAGCAGAGTTTGTCCTCAATTGCTCATTTAGCATCTGCAGAGCTGACAGATGGTGCCTGACAGGGCAAAAATCAGTTTAGCTAATTCCTATAACATGCATTTAAAATCAACAAAAAAAAAAAAAAAAAGTTATTTCACTTGTGGTGGATGTTGAACAACTATGCTAGCAATGCAATAGGAACATGTATAAGCATTCAGTAAATTTATTTTCATATTTAAATCCTCTCTATAAGCACTGCATTCTGGGTAAATACACATCACTTTTTATTTGCCTTTACAAATATTTCTCATAAAACTGATAAAACAGGAAACACCACGAAACAACACAAATCTATATAAAGTTGAAAAAGAAAAAAAAATTATATATATATATATATATACACACATACAAACACACACACACATATACACATACACACACACACTACTAACAGTATAAAACACTGCCTTTTATGTTTGTACACTACTAGCACCATTTTGGGGGCAGCAGTGGCCTAGTGGTTAGGGAATTTGCCCTAAATCCCAGTAGGTTGCTCTGAGACACCCTTGGGCATGGGACCGTCCCTGTCACTGCTCCCTGGGTGCATTCAATAGCTGCCCCCTGCTGCACGTGCGTGTGTAAGGGTAAAATGCAGAGGTGTAATTTCGTTGTGGTTCACTGTGTGCTGTGCTGTGTACTCACAATGACAAGAATAGTCACTTTCACTTAAAATACTATTTACCAAAGCCTAAAAGCTAAGGACACCCATACCTCTAGCGAAGGGTCACAGAAAAGTACATTTAAAGTACATTTAACTTCATCTGTTAATTGCCTAATTTATCTCAATCGCAAGTTAGTCAAAACCCGAAAACAAAAATCTATTTCTGCATCCATAGTATGAAACGACTCCAAAATTTACTTTATATCCATCAAAGACGTAGGCCTGGTCATCAGTTCCCAGTTCTACATCAGGCCGAACCCCAGGTCGAGCCCAGCCTACTCTCATATCTCCTCCGGTCACTGCCTCAAACTCAAAATACCACTTCCCAGTCTTCACTGCATACGTCCTCTCTACACGGAAGAACCGGATCTTGTCAATGCTCAATCTTTCCACTATGTGACCTGAAAAAAGAGAGAGAAATAGAGAGTATTCCATTAAAAAGTCATTTCCAACATTAATATTAGTAGCATTGATTTAACAAACTGATTCAAAAAAGTTTCCAAAAGGAAAGATCATTAATTAAAGTGATGATTTTAGTGTTGATGTCCAGCATCAAATATCAATTTTCCTACAAACATACTGATAACAAATATGATTTTTTGCTCTAGTTGTATCCTAAAGGCTAGCATGTGCTTCCTCTAAGGCCCCTGAAACAAGTGAATTTGGGAGAAGAAACAAAAAAGTGAAAAACTTTTACTCTTTGACAGATGGCTATAGCCTCACTTGACAAAAGCAACACTTAAGGTAGATGCACAATTAAACTCAGAAGACATTAAACTCATAGGGTGGGTAGGTGTGTGTGTGTGTGTGTGTGTGTGAGAGAGCGAGAGCGAGAGAGAGCGTGTGCGTTAATGTGTGTGTGTGTGAGAGAGAGAGAGAGAGAGAGAGCGTGCTATCCCTTTGAATTTCCTATGAACTCTAATTAGGGCCCAAAAAAACTATGAGATAAAAATGTCATGCCAGTTAATTAAAGCAAAGCAGTGCAATGGTGTATCTAAATATCTACAGTAAACTATAAGTCAACTCTTCAGGTCTGAGTCCTGGACCAGTAGGTTACCCAGAGGTACCCTTGAGCAAGGTACTGTCCCAAACACTAGTCCCTAGGCACTGAATATGCTACAATGTGTGTATGGGCTAAATTGAGAGTTGGGGTTCACTGTGTGCCTCACTTTTTAATGAAAATAAATCAGTCAAAGCCTTGGAAGTGTGGTGAAGGTACCCTTCAATCATACAATGTAACCAAGCTGGGAGACTGAAAGCCAGCGAAGGCTTTCATCACATCTTTCAGATACACAAACTGTGTTAATTTGGTTATGTCAGTTATCGCCCTGAGTAATGGGGCAAAGTAGAAGACCATCCTACCCATCCAAAGAACACCAGGAGCATGGACCCCAGGCTGCATGCTTTATTAGCACTAAGAATAAGTTTGGAACCAGAAATCAGGTTTAAAAGAATAGAAAAGGTGTAGAATCTGTTATTTTGTTTGTTTTTGTTGATCTTGTTATTTGTAAGACTTTTGAGCTCAAAGAGAATACAGACAGCCACTTTAAAAAATATCAAAGAAGTGTTTCAAGAAAAGAATGTGTGAACCAAATGGGCTTCCAGAATCTTTCCAGTGATGAGTT
This sequence comes from Hepsetus odoe, assembly GCA_017165825.1. Lineage (NCBI taxonomy): Eukaryota > Metazoa > Chordata > Actinopteri > Characiformes > Hepsetidae > Hepsetus > Hepsetus odoe. The sequence continues at coordinate 10,013,389 of CM029374.1, read as the reverse complement.
AATCTGCTAATGTATACATAGTATGTTTTTCTCTAATAAGAAGAGTCAGCATTTTCTGGACACTGAACTGCTTTAAATATACATCTCTAGTATTTGTTCTTCCCGAATTAAAAATGCAAATTTAGACCCTAAAGCTAAAAGAAACAGTTGTTTAAGTTGTTTTATATAATGCAGGCACTTTGTATTTAAATCTCCCTAACATGCTTACCGCCCTCCTGGTCTGGAGGCTCGATGTTGTAGCCATATCCAATTAGGGTGCGGATGGCTTCACGGAGACTGTCCCGGTTAGACTTCTTGGTGCGCTCATCAAGCAAAGCATATGGCACCAAACGAGGATTGCGCTTGCTCTTCAGATCCTAGAGAGAGAGAGAGAGAGAGAGAGAGAGAGAGAGAGAGAAAGATATTAGAGCTACTCTGCTCTAGGGATTTGCACTCAAAGATGTTATTTGTTACGGCTGGCTTGTCCCTGCTTTTTTGACTAATTGAGAAACTTATCGGCTGTTTGCCTGCATTATTATATCTTTACCAACATTTTGCTGTTTTGTGTGACAGTGGAGGAAATATGTATGTATATGTCTTTAAAGCTGATACTGATGTGTAACACTGCATTCAGGTGCTTATTTAAAGGTTGCACATATCAGTAGACTGGTTAATATTACATTTTAATTTAAAACACTGTAAAGGGCCATCCAACTTTTAAATATAAAAAAGATACCTCAAAAGTGCATCATAGCTTATTACTGGTACAACATTTCACCAAAAATTTCAAATATCTCATGCTCCCACTGAATTTCTTAACCGCTTAACCTGATTAGGGTTGCAGAATGGCGCTGGAATCTATCACAGCTCTCACAGGGCAAAAGGCAGGGAAACACCCTGGACAGGTCACAAGTCAATCGTAGGATAGACACACAGAAAAACAAATGCACATCTATGGGGCAATTTAGTATCTCCAATCCACCGGAAGTGCATATCTTTGAACAGTGGGATTAAACCAGAGCTCCCAGAGGAAACCCAGGCATACAATGGGAGAACATGCAAACTCCACATAGAAAAGATCTGGACTGCCCCACCTGGGAATCAAACCAAAAATACAAAGAAAAAAAAAATATTTTATCGGTTATTTTGCCTGGTAAAATGTTAGCCTTTCCTAAACGAAAGTCTGGGCTAGTGAGGAAAAATTGAGAAAACCAAACTGAAACATTGCAAATACAAGTAGCATTGAGTAGCTAGCCCTAGGCCAGGTTTCACTAGTATGAGAAATGAAAAGGATTAAGCTTTAAAATCAAACACTCTATCACTTGGAGACCAAACATAGCGAGTGTGCTTCTATATCTACAGAACTGAGCCAGACCAGAACTTGTTTCTTCACCCTGATATTCAACAATTAGTTGGCAAACAATATCAGCAAACTCATTAGGTCAGGAAAGAAAAAAAAAAAAAAAACCATGAGCAAACCAGTCAAACTTAAGTCAATTAAAACTGCAAATTTGTTTCAAAACCCCTACCAGGTTACTCATTTTACTCAATTTTTTCTTGGTTCACACCACAACCCCTGGCAACAATTATGGAATTATCCAAGAGAAAAACAGAATAACCAAACTTTGCAGCAAAAATATAAAACACAAATATGACTTAAAGCAATTGACAAAAGAATCGGGCTTCATAAAATGCATATCAATTCAATCCCTACAACTGTAGCAAAGAAAAAGCCTGCACTAATGAAAAAAAAAAAATGTTTTATCAAGCTGGTTTAAACTTTCTTAAATACTAGTTGCTTTGCAGGACAGAGGCTTTTTAAATCGATTTAATTCATTTTCAAGTCAAGTCTTGTTTGCTGGCCTTGTCATTGAGTTGATATGCATTTACTTAAGAGAAGCCGAGAGAAGGCAAGATCATCAATATAGCATAGATATAATGAATTTCAGTGTACACCTGAGCATTGGCTGTTATGAAAAGCATCAAATAATCTACCCTGATTCTTTACATAACATGCAGCTCCAAATGAGTGAGGCAATCTGTTTTCAGCATCAAACAGTATCATATTCTTGGCAAATGCAGATTCATGATTAATGGCCTTTTCTCACTTTCATCCCAATCATCCACACCATGATTGCTTTTCTTTCCACTGTAACCTTGTTTTTGTCAGTTTAAGTGTTAGTACTGGTTTTCAAGCTCTTTTGAATGTTAATTTTATTACTTTCACGTCATTTCCTACAGTTTTGTTATGCAATGAAAATGCATTTACAGGTCTTCCTTAATGTTTTGTCACACTTGCAACAAATTTATACACAGCTGACTGAGAACAGGCAACCATCTTTCCTAAAAACAACTATGTTAGAAGCTTGAATGTTCATCTATCAAACAGTATCAACAGTTTTATGCAATATCTGTGATTGATGTGCTCAAAACTGAAAAGCTAGGTGAATATCCTCCAAGTGTGGTGATCAACAAGTGTGAATTTTTGACAGGGTTTGCAATTCTATCAAGCGTAGATTGAAAACTGATTAATTGTAAAGCTATACCACTTGTGTTCACATTTAAAGGATGAGAGTTTCTTCATGTTTAGAAAGAAAGTTAGCTCTGTACACATCTTTCTATATAAAGGGCATTGGAAATAAACAGTAAAAACACATGCATTTACAAAAAGAGAAAAGAACATGGAACATATGCACTCAGGACATCAAAAAGAGCAACTTTTCTAATTTCACAGCCCTCAGAAACTGACCTGCTGTATACCGTAGGTCCAGCCCTGTTTAATCCGATCCTTGGCCCAAACATTGTGAGCATTCTCTGCAAGTTTGTCAACCAGCAGCTCTTGACTAGGGGTCAGTTTCACCTCAGACAGCTCAAGTGGGTTAGGCTTATAGCCATTAGACATCATGTAGCTTTGTGGCAACATAGAACAGAGAAGAAAAAAAAAAAAAAAAAAAGAAGTCATTCCTAGCTGGATATTTCTGACTGGTGGACTATTTTCAACTCAGAAGAATTCTACTTTATATACTGCTATATTTAAGTAGTGCCAAAATACCATACAACAATTAAATCAACACTGCTTTGTTCAGAACAGTCGATCACCCAGATAAGATCTAATCAACAAAGCCTATATGTTTAAATACTGACCAGTGACAGGCATTCTGTGCTTTAATCACATAATTAAAAAGGTAGACTGTGTTTAGTATGACTCACCTGAAAAGTGATGAGCCACAACCATCATTTGTCAAATGAATGAGAATTGGTTCAGTCACAAGCAGGTTTACAACAAACCTTCACAGAAACTTACTTCTTTGGGAGTTTGACTTTTTTCAGGTCCTCCTCAGCACTGACATTCACTTGAACCACATGGCTGCCCAGGGCCAATAGAGTCCTAAAAAACAAAACAACTAGAGCTGTTAAGAGCTGCTGGACATACTGTACATGCCACAAAATAAGAGACTGATGCTTACAGGAACATGATGCAGAAGGCATTTGAACTATGAAGAACTGTAATTAACTTTTTAATTGCTAACTAAGAATTTTGAATTTTTTTTTATACATATCAGTAAGTATAGGCATATGCAATCTTGAATCAGTGTGCAAAATAATTTTGTCCACTGAAGCAAAAAGAACAGCACTTTAAATTATCATGATAACAAAATGCTCAGTGCAAAGGTTGTATGTATTTTCCTACTTCTAACACATCTATCTGCTGCCTTAAATCAACAGTGCTTGACCAGAAATCTCACTTGACCACCTGTGTGGTGGTGGTCCAGTGGAAGGATGCTAGCCTATGGACCTATGGAGAAGAGGTTGCAGATTTGAATCCCACCCCTACCACCACTGAGTTCCAAAGCAAGACCCTTACCCCCAAGCTGCACCAAAGGGACTGTCCCTGTAATTAGGAATTGGAAATCGCTCTGGATAGGAGTGTCTGCTATAAGCCATAAATGTAAACGTATTTGACCCTTGAGTGTAGATTTTGTAACTGAAAGTTTTAACTGCATTTTTCTTCAGTGTAAATGGATACTGTGTTGATTTGCTAAGATTATCACACTGGAAAAAATGTATATATATATATATATATATATATATATATATATATATATATGAGACAGTATATATATATATATATATATATATATATATGTGTATGTGCATATGATACACACATATTTCATGGGACAACGCTGAAGATATGATACGTTGATACAATGTAAAGTAGTCAGTTTATAACAGTATAACAGTGTAAATTTGCTGTTCCCTCAAAATAACTGAAACAGCCATGAATGTCTAAACCACTGGCAACAAAAGTGAGTACACCCCTAAGTGAAAAATGTCCACATTTTGCCCAATTAGCCATTTTCCCTCCCCGGTGTCATGTGACTTAAGCATGTTACAAGGTCTCAAGGTGTTACAAGGTGAATGGGGAGCAGGTGTGTTAAATTTGGTGTTATCGCTCTCACACTCTCTCATACTGGTCACTGGAAGTTCAACATGGCACCTCATGGCAAAAGGTTCTCTGAGGATCTGAAAATAAGATTTGCTGCTCTACATAAAGATGACCTAGGCTATAAGAAGATTGCCAGCACCCTGAAACTGAGCTGCAACTCAAGACCACACGGCGGTTTAACAGAACAGGTTCCACTCAGAAGAAGTCTCGCCATAATAGCCTCTGGATATGACGCTGAGCACGTGCACTCAACTTCTTTGGTCAGTCTTTTGAAAATAGACGTATGAGTGCTGCCAGCATTGCTGCAGAGGTTGAAGGGGTGGGGAGTCAGCCTGTCAGTGCTCAGACCTGCACACTTTATCAATTTGTCTGCAAGGCTATCGTCCCAGAAGGAAGCCTCTTCTAAAAGATGATGCACAAAAAGCCCGCAAACAGTTTGATGAAAACAAGCAGACTAAGGACATGGATTACTTGAACCATGACTGGAAGATGAACTTATTTGGTTCAGATGGTGTCAAGAGAGTGTGGCAGCAACCAGGTGAGGAGTATAAAGACAAGTGTGACATGCCTACAGTCAAGCATGGAGGTGGGAGTGTCATGGTTTGGGGCATGATCCCCACCCTTTGGAAACTGGGCCGCAAGGCAACATGATAACGACCCCAAACAAACCTCCATAATGACCACTTCTTTGTTAAGTGACCAGTATGAGAGAGTGTGAGAGCAATAACACCAAATTTAAGACACCTGCTCCCCATTCACACCTGAGAACTTGTAACAATTAACGAATCACATGACACCAAGGAGGGAAAATGGCTAATTGGGCACAATGTGGACATTTTTCACTTAGGGGTGTACTCACTCTTGTTACCAGTGGTTTAGACATTAATGGCCGTGTGTTGAGATATTTTGAGGGGACAGGAAATTTACACTGTTATACAAGCTGTACACTGACTACTTTACATCATATCAAAGTGTCATATCACCAGTGTTGTCCCATGAAAAGATATAATAAAATATTTACAAAAATGTGAGGGGTGTACTCCTTTTTGTGAGATACTGTGTGTGTGTGTATATACAGTACTGTGCAAAAGGTTTAGGCAGGTAAACAAATGCTGTAAACAAAGAATGCTTTCAAAAATGGAAGTGTTAATCATTTATTTTCATCAATCAACAAAATGCAGTGAATGAACAAATCAATATTTGGTGAGACCACCTTTGGCCTTCTAAACAGCATAAATTCTTCTAGGTACACTTGCACACAGTTTCTGAAAGAACTCAGCTGGTAGATTGTTCCAAACATGATGGTGTTTCAACCTTCGTGTGACATTGATGATCATCAGCACCTGTTTGGTAAAATTGGTTGATCATACACCTGACTATAATCCTACAAAATCCCTGACTTTGTGAAAATGTACCTATATATATATATATATATATATATACAAAATGCAGTGAATGAACAAAAGAGAAATCTAAATCAAATCAATATCACATATCCTCACATCCTTCTGTCTCTTCATGTACTCCCAGACACACTAAATGATGTTGAGATCAGGGCTCTGTGGGGGCCATAAGAATCGATGCTGGTTTGAAGGTAAAAGGTAGTAACACCAAATATTGATTTGATTTAAATTTTTCTTTTGTTAGCTCACTTTGCATTTTGTAAATTGATAAAAAATAAACAATCATTATTTATATTTCTGAAAGCATTCTTTGTTTACAGCACTTTTTCCGATCGATAGATCGATCGATCGATAGATAGATGAATGAAGAAAATGAGAGAGAGAGAAGACTGGATGATGTGAGAAGAGTGAACCAGGAAGTGCAGCAAATAAACAAGATGGAAGTAAGGGCAGCAATGAAGAGGTTGAAGAATGGAAAGGCTGTTGGACCGGATGACATACCAGTAGAAGCATGGAAATGTTAAGGGGAGATGGCAGTTGAGTTTCTGACCAGATTGTTTAACACAATTTTGGCAAGTGAGAAGATGCCTGAGGACTGGAGACTAAGTGTCCTGGTACCGATCTTCAAGAAAAAGGGTGATGCACAGAGCTCTAGTAACTATAGAGGGATAAAGTTGATCAGCCACGCCATGAAATTATGTGAAAGAGTAGTGGAAGCTAGATCAAGAAAAGAGGTGAGGATTAGTGAACAGCAGTATGGTTTTATGCAGAGAAAGTGCACCACAGTTGCAATGTTCGCTCTGAGGGTGTTGATGAAGAAGTACAGAGAAGGTCAGAAGGAGCTGCATTGTGCCTTTGTGGACTTGGAGAAAGCCTAGAGAGGAGTTGTGGTAATGTATGAGGAAGTCTGGTGTTACAGAGAAGTATGTGAGAGTAGTTCAGGATATGTATGATGGCAGTGTAACAGTGATGTGATCTGCAGTGGGAGTGACAGATGCATTTAAGGTGATGTTTGCTGATGATATTGTGATCTGTAGGGAGTAGGGAGCAGCTTGAGGAGAACCTGAGAGATGGAGATATGCTCTGGAGAGGAGAGGAATGAAAGTGAGTAGGGCAAAGACAGAATACATGAGTGTGAATGAAAGGGAGGAAAGTGGAGCGGTTAGGATGTAGGGAGTGGACATAACAAAGGTGGAGGAGTTTAAATACTTGGGATCAACAGTTCAGTGTAATGGCGAGTGTGGAAGAGAGGTGAAGAAGAGAGTGGAGGCTGGTTGGAATGGGTGGAGAAGAGTGGCTAGAGTGATTTGTGACAGACGCATACCAGCTAGAGTAAAAGGGAAGGTTTACAGGACAGTAGTGAGACCAGCCATGTTGTATGGGTTGGAGACGGTGGCACTGACGAAAAGACAGGAGGCGGAGCTGGAGGTGTCAGAGTTAAAGATGCTGAGATTTTCGTTGGGTGTGACAAGGATGGACAGGATTAGAAATTAGTATATTAGAGGGACAGCTCAGGTTAGATGTAATGGAGACAAGGTTGATGAAGCAAGGTTGCATTGGTTTGAACATGTGCAGAGGAGAGATGAGGATTATATTGGAAGGAGGATGATGAAGATGGAGCTGTCAGAAAAGAGGAGAAGAGGAAGGCCAAAGAGGAGGTTTATGGATGTGGTGAGAGAGGACATGCAGGTGGTCGGTTTGAAGCAGGAAGAAGCAGAGGACCGGAAGAATTGGAGACAGTTGATCCGCTGTGGCGACCCCTAAACGTGAGCAGCTGAAAGAAATATGCGGGGGGGGCTTTCACTGCTGTAGGGGCAAGATGCGCTTGAGCCATCTGTTTATGTTTTTCATACATCACTTTGAAGAAGTGCATTCACACATATATAGAGCTTTTTGAAGTATGATCAGTGTGAGATACAAACATACATGCTCAGACATTGACATGAAAAGGGCTTACTTCAAAGTCTCTGTTGACATCTGTAGATTGTAATTCCTCTCCGTTTCAGGCAGCTTGGAGAAATCCACCAGGCAGGGGTGCTGCCTTTTATTATCATCTCTTATCTGAGGAAGGACAGTACACAGATCATTACAGCACACCGGAGCCACTGACATGGACTTCAAAAGACCCCATCATTTTTTATGTAAAAAAAAGTTAAAAGTCTTTAAAATGTACTGTCCATCAGACAATAGGAGGATATAAAATGCTTTCATGCACAAATGCTTCAGCACTCATGGTCAAAGAACATGTATTTTTGAGAAAATATTGTTTTTCCTTATCAAAAAATAAACAACACAGTTTGCAACTGTGCATAAAAAAGTAGCTAAGAAGTCATTTTTTAATTATTAATGTCATCTTCTCTAGGGGATTTATTTACACTTTCAAAATTCACAAAACTAATTTGGCCAGAAGTATAAAAACCTATTCATATGGCAGTGTCCACACAAATGTTCTGGGTTACCTTAAATTTCAAATGCTACTAAATAGCTGTAAAAGCCATAATCTTGATCCATAAGTCTGTAGGCAAGTACCCTACCACTAGACCACCACCCTAGACACTACCAGGATGAAGGAATACCTTTTTTGGTGGTAGAGAATGTAGAGAAACCATAAAAATGTTCATAATTTCAAGCTTGAAAACAAGTATTCCTGAGGGTGTGACAATATTCTCCTTTTCTATATATGGTCTATATATTCTCACTATACTTATGACCTGGTTAGAGTTTCTTTTTAAACAACATGTATGGGGTTTTAACGCTTAAACCCGTTTTGTCCTGCTATAAGCAATACCCTAGGCTAACAACTCACCTAGGGCAGCACCAAGGCTCCTGAAATTGTTTGTCCATTTGAAAACAATTCACAGTTAAACATACCTGCTCAGTAATTTCTGCCCCCAGTCTCCAGTAATGCAAGTTTAAATTATCATTGAATGTGTGAAAAGCTGAGTTAACCACAAGCAATCAAACAGCACCAATAACCCAGCCACTTGGGATGCACAAGTCAGTGTATTTCTTTATGTAGGTCCCAAGCCCGAATACGTCAGGAAGGGCATCCGGTGTAAAACTTTTGCCAAATCAAAATGCAGTCACCAAAACTGATTTCCATACTCAATCGTTCAAGGCCCGAGTTAATAACGACCGCCACCAGTGCTGTTAACCTACAGGGTGCTGGTGGAAATTGGACTACTGTTGACCAAAGCAGAAGAAGAAGAGGCGGAAGGCATGTCTGGTGGCAGGAGGATAGAAGGAAGTGGAGGAGAGTGGAAGTGAGAGAAGGAACTTTGAATGTTGGCAGCATGACTGGTGAAGGTAGAGAATTAGCTGATATGATGGAGAGAAGGAAGGTTGATATTTTGTGTGTGCTGCAAGAGACTAGATGGAAGGGTAGTAAGACCAGGTGTACTGGAGGAGGGTTTAAATGGAGAGATGTAGATATGCTCTGGAGAAGAGAGGAATGAAAGTGAGTAGGACAAAGAGAGAATACATGAGTGTGAATGAAAGGGAGGAAAGTGGAGTGGTTAGAATGCAGGGAGTTGCGGTGACAAAGGTGGAGGAATTTAAATACTTGGAATCAACAGTTCAGAGTAATGGCGAGTGTGGAAGAGAGGTGAAGAAGAGAGTGCAGGCAGGTTGGAATGAGTGGAGAAGTGTGATTTGTGACAGAGGGGTACCAGTGAGAGAAAAAGGGAAGGTTTACAGGACAGTAGTGAGGCCAGCTATGTTGTATGGGTTGGAGACGGGGCACTGACAAAAAAAACAGGAGGTAAAGCTGGAGGTGTTAAAGATGCTGAGATTTTTGTTGGGTGTGACGAGGATGGACAGGATTAAGAATGAGTATATTAGAGGGACAGCTCAGGTTTAGACGATTTGGAGACAAAGTTAGAGAAGAAAGGCTGCATTGGTTTGAACATGTCCAGAGGAGAGACGAGGACTATATTGGGAGAAGGATGATGAAGATGGAGCGGTCAGTAAAGAAGAAGACCAAAGAGGAGGTTCATGGATGTTGTGAGAGAGGACATTAAGGTGGTAGGTTTGAAGGAGGAAGGTGCAGAGGACTGGAAGTCATGTATGGTTAATTCGCTGTGGTGACCCCTAAACAGGAGAAGCTGAAGAATCAAACACCACCACTGTCCTCAACTCACTTCCATATCAACATCTTCAAAGCACTGGAGTGACTTTCTGGAATGAGTATACTTACACCTGTGTGAGTTTCTTTGAGCTTGAATTTTTTGATCATGATTGCAGAGAGCAATGACTTTCCATTCATCAGGGTAAAGGAGTAAACAGATCTTTAAATATTAGCCTCTTTCACCTATTAACCATTAGAGCTCTAACTTTACACCTAATAAATTTCTTATATGATCTATTATTGACCTATTATATTTATGTTGGTCTGCTTAGTCTTTGAGCATTTGCAGCATGAGTGTCAACATTTATTTGGAGTTTACATCTTTTCCCGATACGTGAAAGGATGGACAGACAGTCAGCGGGTTGCTTCTGGTTTGGATGACAATAATTTGGCATCTAGAGCACGTACAGAACTAGTAGGAGTCAAAGTAAGACTAAAGCCAGGGTTAATAATGTTTCTTTGGGGTAGCAGTGCCAATCGAGTATTTCTCCTTTATTTATCATGCTCTTTTGTGAAAACCTGTCCCTACATCAGCTATCATCTACCTTAGAGTTCATTACAAATGTATATACAATTATGAATTTTGAATGAATTAATTAACTCATTCTGCAATATGCAGGCTTTACCTGATTATATAGTTTGCTAAATGGAAACAGAGTCCATCAGACAGAAAAATGCAAACAGAGAAATCCCTTAAAGTATTTAAGACATTCAATAAATCGCCTGGGCTTGAATCCTTGTTCATTTCCAAAATTTAAGGCAACTGTGATCTTCCCTCTGTGCAAATTTGAAGCCATCACCAGCCGTGCCAGATCCATCTCTGTACATCATGGTCGCTCTCTGTCCCTCAGCCAGCATCACCTCACCCCTCAGCTAATGAGGTCTCATTAAAAAAAGATATAAAATCCCTCCCACAACAGCTGGGCTCCAGCAACGGCAGATTCATGAACTAGGGGCTCGGCCTGATAGTAATAGCAGCTCTCCTCTTAATTCAAGAACTCAGTTAAAAATATTTTAAGGGACAGAAAGCTTCACAAAGGCTGGTGTGCAAAACCAGGCCTGTCACTTTAGAAGGCTTTGAAGCAGGGAAAATGAGGAGGATGAAGTTTAAAGTGATAGTTTGGCAAACTATAAACTTTTATTTTATTAAACACCACAAATGTAGTGCAACAGTCAAGGCATGTTTGAAGACTCAAGACCAATTAGCAAAATCCATATAGTCATATAAATGACCTCAGAACTGCATCATTTGTTGAAGTAAAAAGCATATCACTCGTTACAAATGTAGCTCTATTACAAAACTAAAGAAGCAGACTCAGTACATCAAACATGTCTTGACTCAGTGACCACAGGTAGAGTGATGGTAACACCTGTTGTATGAGGTCTGGTGATATACAAATAGCCAAGCCACATATAAGACAACCTTAGGAACATATTTGTAATATAGAGATAAGAAAACGGTATCAGTTTACATTCTACATTCTGTTTTTTGTTTCTGACTAAGTGGCCTATTCTGCTCTTAAAGCCATTCATATTTATCATGAAAGATTACAAATCTCCGTGGCCCAAAAAATTAATTAATTAAAATTAATGTCCCAAACTTCACAGAACAAACCTAATTTTTAATGCAAGTTAATGAATATTCATATAATATTCAAAAATATTTTTTGATAATTTCCCTTGGTTCAATCATCAAACACAATGTAAAAGGAAGCCGTTGCTTTTAAATAATGTAGAAAAATGGAGAAAAAAAAAAAAAAAAAAAAAGACTCTTCTCTGAACAGCAATGACAATTATCTTTATGAGAAATACACTAATTGCACAAAAGTATGTGGACACCCTTTCTAATTACTGGGTTATGCTATTTAAGGCACACATCATTGAAAGTATATGAAATGAAGCATACAGCAAATCAACAGACCCAAATTTCAAGCAGAATGGTTCACACTAAGGAGCTCAGCAACTTTCAACATAACAGTAAAATATGCAAGTGTCAAAAGGTTCCCTGGAGTGTTGTTTTAAGCTTAAGCTTCTGTCAGTCAACAAATCAAACAATAAATGTGTGAACGCATGGGTTAAACCTAAAGGTTTGGTTGTGGAGGCATAACCTGGACCATTTGTAGCGGTTTGGGTCCAGTGTTACAGCATAAAATGACATTCTAGAGAATTGGGTTTTCAAATGTTGTGCCAGCCATTTATGTAGGGAGTTTTCCCTTTTTTTGTGTGTTGGAGTACTTGACTGACCAAAGAGTAATGAACAAAAACACTACCTGACAGCTTTAAAATGGAGCACAGACTGCAAGCCAGGCCTTTTCACTCAGCATCATGCCTGATTTCATTAATGCCTAACGTCTGAACAGACGGAAATATTTGTAGCCATGCTCTGAACCAAGTGGAAAATCTTCCAAGGACAAGTGGAGGCCGTTAGTTCAGTTCCATTTCATATTTAGGCTCATTAGCTGGATGTCCAACAGGCACATCTGAACATGATGGTTAAGTGTCCACATATATTTGGCCATTTAAAGATTAAGATTAATCTGACTACTTTACATTGAATCATGCATGCTGTCAACCACTGAGCTTTCTGAGATAATCAATTAAAAATCAAAACACAATGACAAAATGAGAGAAATGGCTGAATTGGCTAATCTACAACAAGATGGTTTCAATAACACAATGAAAAAAAATGATTTTAATTTACTCACCCTCTGTTTTATTTGAACAGCAAATTATAAAAGAAAAAGCAAAATGAAGTACTAAACAGATTTTCTCTTTGAATAAATAATGACCATGTTATAAATTAAGGACAAAAATGTGTAATAATTGCAAAATAATGCATGTGTAATAATGCAAAAAGTGTAATAATTGGATTTAAAGGAGAAAGTTATCCTGAGTGTACAGGGAAGTAACATTTAGAATTAGAGTTTTTAGATACATAATAAATTGTATGGACTATGTGCTGTCAGTATGAATAACGTGTTCTAATGTGGCTTATTTTCTTTCCATTGAGAGGGCATACCTTGCCATAGGACCAGCCAAGTTCAATCTTATTCATAGCCCAAAGCTCATGAATGTTTTCAGCCAGCCTGTCACGAACTTTCTCCAGATGGGGTGGCATAACAATCTGCAACATATGAAATTTACAATTTATAATTTTTCATTCCTCACCAAGTGATTTTTTAATTTATTAATTGTAATTCCATTCATCCATCTAGTCAAGCATTCAATTCAGACAAATTCAGACAATTCAGACAAAATGAATAAACAGAAAAGCAAAAAATTCCTGTAATGTTCATATTTTTCCTACACAAATGTAGTATTTATTGATAGCTAGCTGATTGGCAGGGGAGGGGGGGGGGGGTTGTCAACCTGAAGGAAGGACACAAATTATTATATGGTTCATCAAGTTATTTCTTGATAGCGCATGTGGAAGAAATTATTTTCTCTTACAATTATCTGTTTTTCCTGTGCGTCACAACAGACTAAATGCTCTGTATAAATATAAACAAGTGAAACACCCTTACCATTGCTAGGTTTTACCAGGTGCATGTGTAAAGTTAAATTAATGTGAGAATTTGTGCGTGCGTGTGTGTGTGTGCGCGCACCCATGCTGTCCAACAGTGTGAGAACAAAAAGAGCTGGGCTTTGAAAATGGAACAAGAAGCCCCAAAATGCCAGCAAGTCTGTCAGATCTGATTGTAATAGATGTAAGCAGCTTGTCTTTGTGTGAGTGTGTGTGCTGACCTGAGAGGTGTCCACTGGTGTGGGTATAAAAGAGGCCTGGGACAGAAACTGTGTGTTACCCAGCAGGTCTCTCACTCCATCCATATCTCTCTTGTACTCCTTCACTGGCTCTACTCGCATCTTCTCTTTGGGCAGCAGTGCCTCATAGCATGGCGCATAGCCTGATGGTGGTAGGAACTTGAAGTCACCATGGCGACCACCTAAAAGGAAGCGCACCCTAGCAAACACAAGATGGAAGAATGAGTGGACTTGAGCTGGTGTGAAAATAAAGGCCTGATTTAGTGATACACAAGCTACAGTCAGAGAAGTTCTCCTCAAGTCTCAGAACAACTCATGCATTGTAAATTAAATTTTTTATAGATTAGCATTTTTCTTTTTATAATAGCATTTATAATACAGCTTTATTCAAATAGTACACTTTATAAAGTTAACTGTAATTACACAGCTGTTTTAATCTCATTATAAAGCATATGTTATCCTTTAAACTTTATATTATAAGTGGCACGGTGGTGCAGTGGGTAGCACAGTCACCTTACAGTAATACAATTCGATGAATACTGGCAGCCTGGTTCTTTTCTGTGTGGAGTTAATACAATGCTTGGTGTCACTAGTACATTTTAATCTTAAAAAATAACCAAAAAAAAAAAAAACAGTATGGGCTAAACAATGCATTTTATTAAACAGTATTAGACATGATTAAAAATGATCTGCTTAAAGTTCCATGCAGTGTCCAGAAATAAAAAGAGTTGTTTTTTTTTTTTTTTTCCATGAATATTGATTTGCTGGAAGAATGCCATTTTGAATTAAAGGTGTTGTTTCATTTGACCACCCACTAAGGCTCCTGGGTCTGAAAACAGCTCCAGGTGGCTTCTTCAGACAATTCCAGTCATAAAAAGGAGTAAATAATGAAATAAACCCTCTGTAAAGTGCTCTGCCTCTCTGAATGAAGTTCCTTAGATGAAATTGCACACAAACACACACAAACTCCTGAAAGTTAAATGAAGGTCTGTTGATGCTGCTGAAATCCAGCTGTGAATACCCCCCTGGCAGTCTGCTTACAGAGTGCCCGTCTGTTTGCTTGATTCACTATCCCCCAACAAGCTGCCATGAATTCACAGCATGTTATGCGGCTCTTCAGGTACTGTCCAATCAAACACAAAGATACTACATAAATGCGCATAGCAAGTCTATTCCAAGAATTATAATCTATTATTTACATGCCACTGTTAACTTGTTAACTGCATAAGGGAAAAACTACTACCCACTTCTGAGATATTGACACATTACAAATGCTATATGTAAGGCAAAATACAATACAGATTGCCAGCATAAATTAATTCAAGATATGAATTACATGATTATGAAAATGAACACTGAAAGCAATAAATTATTAATCTACAAGGTGAGAGGTGCACATACTTCTGTTTTTTCTTATGTATGAAGAAAATGCTAATGCCCATTTATACGATTATTTTTTCCATTTGTGGTCGATCTACTATGGTTATACTAACCTTATTTTGTATAGAGGATGAATTAGGCAGCAAGTGAACAATGTATGCTGCACACAAATACTTAAAATGGTCCAACGCACTATTCAAAAGTATTCCAAAAGAATCACTGAATTGGCACACAAGATTCACAGATGTGTGCAAATAAAAGCCCATTTTTCAGTTCTGACCCCAATGACAACCTACTATAGCAAAAATCGCTGAAAAATTTTTATCAGTTTATCAGAACCTGCTGCATATGAAGGCTACTGCAGAGAGACCACATATGCCACATAGGGGAGAACTTCCATGCATTAGAATCCAATTCAACAAATCATTTGATGGTTCTGTGATCACACTCCAATTTCAAGATTTCTGCATCCTAATTGAAAGTACTACATCTTTCTGCCTGTGGAAAAGAAGCTGCTTAATAATTATCCACACCTTCAAATAGGTGTTGATCTGCTTAGGCCACACCCTCCATCATTACACAAATGTACACAACCTGATTTTTTAAAATCCAATTAGCATTCAAGTTCATACAGCTTGGAGGAAAATTTGCATAAAAAATTATCAAAATACTTGCCTAATTATTGTACACACTACTTATATAAGCTCATTTTCTTCCCCCCCCCACCTACCCTGTATTTCTCTCTTATTTAGTTTGAACAAGAAGATGCTGCTGAAGAAACATGACATTGTTAAATTTAATGAATAAAATTAAATTAAAATTCGGAAAAAAAATACTTTTGAATTTACATAAGAGGATATAAAGCTTAATTAAATTACACCAGGTTAATAATATGATCAGTGTTGACAGCACTATATTTAAGGGGTTTTACAGTGATTGGTAGTTTTTTGGTAGATTTGGTAGATTTTTTTTCTCTTTATACATTTCAGCAAACAGCAAGCAAAGTGTTAAAATATGTGACAGCACCAGTTGGGTGCAAAAAAAAAAAAAAAAAAAAGCTATTAGACTATGAGCGCCCACAAGAGCTTGAAATTTACATCAGCATAAATGTCTGTCAAGCTGGTAGCCATAGCAACCTCATAACTCCCACTCGCCTCCTAGCTTGCCTTTGCACACAGACCATTGCACAGGTTATATTGCATAATATATAACATACTTGACCCCAGCAGAGAAGCTGACAACAGGGAAGAGGAGGCCGTCTGTGTTGAAGTTTTCGAACATGCCTTGCACAGGCTGACCATTGATCCTGAAGGAGATGCTGGGAACACCCAAGTCCAAACAGCAGCTGACAACATCGTCCGATGTGAGTATGTGCTGATTTACTGAGGCCACTGTTCGTGGAATTCGCCCTGCAGTACAAATACAAATGTGTGCACTGTCTGAAACCATCAAACAAGAGAGGACAAAAGGCTTACAATGGTACCCTCAGTGTTTTTATCCTAAGGTGCAAGAAGCTGCAGTCATTGCCAGCTACACAAAGGCAATGTTATGCAATAGTATTTATTCTTATTTTGAAGCAGAGAATTTTTTTTACAGATGCTCACATTCAAAACTTTTAACTTTAAAGATAAAACACAGACACTGCTCTGTTTACTTAACTTATAGACTTATAAAGACAATCTGACATACTTTAACACTTATTTCGGACTGCATTTTGTGTGATTTGAAAGCCAGCCAGTCGGGATTCACAAGCCAGTGTATTTCTTCGTGCCGGTCCCAAGCCCGGATAAATGGGGAGGTAACGGCATCTGGTGTAAAACTTTGCCAAATCAACATACGGACAATGAAACAGACTTCCAAACCAAATCGGTCGAGGCCCAGGTTAATAATGACCACCACCAGTGCTGTTAGCCTACAGGGTGCTGGTGGAAATTGGACTACTACTGGCCAAAGGAGAAGAAAAAGAGGAGGAGGAAGGCATGACCAGACGGATGAAGAGAGAAAGAAGGGGAAGAGAGGAGAAGTGAGAGTAGGAACCTTGAATGTTGGCAGCATGACTGGTAAAGGTAGAGAATTAGCTGATATGATGGAGAAGGAAGTTTGACATTTTGTGTGTGCAAGAGACTAGATGGAAGTAGGTGTTATTCTAAAGGAAGAGTATGTGGAGATTATTTTGGAAGTGAAGAGGGTGTCAGATAGGGTGAAGAGTTTGAAGTTGGACGTTGAAGGTGTGATAATGAATGTTGTTAGTGCTTATGCTTCACAAGCAGGATGTGAGATGGAAGAGAAAGAAGAATTCTGGAGTGAGTTAGATGAAGTGATGGTGAGTATACCCAGGGGAGAGAGAGTGGTGATTGGTGCAGTTTTTAATGATCATGCTGGTGAAGGGAACAGAGGTGATGAGGTGGTGATTGGTAGATATGGTGTTAAGGAAAGGAATGCTGACGGTCAGATGGTTGTAAATTTTGCGAAAAGGATGGAAAAGGCTGTAGTTAATACTCATTTTAAGAAGAGGGAGGAGCACAGTGTGACGTCTAAGACTGGAGGAAGATGCTCACAGGTGGATTATATTCTTTGCAGGAAGGTCAGTCTGAAGGAGACTGGAGACTGCCAAGTAGTGACAGGGGAGAATGTAGCTAAGCAGCATAGGATAGTGGTCTGTAGGATGACCTTGGAGGTCAAGAAGAGGAGGAAAGTAAGGGCAGATTTGAGGATCAAGTGGTGGAAGCTGAAGGAGGAGGATTGCAAGGTGGAATTCAGGCAGGAGTTAACACGTGCACTGGGAGGTGTTGAAGAGCTACTGGATTGCTGGGAGACTACTGCAGAAGTGGTAAGGGAGACAGCTAGAAATGTACTTGGTGTGACATCTGGAAGGAAGAAGGAGGATAAGGAAACCTGGTGGTGGAACCGAGAAGTCCAGAAGTGTATACAAAAGAAGAGGGAGGCAAAGAAGACGTGGGACAGTCAGAGAGATGAAGAAAGTAGACAGGTGTGCAAGGAGATGAACCGCAGGGTGAAGAAAGCAGTGGCGAAGGCCAAAGATAAGGTGTTTGGTGAATTGTATGAAAGGTCGGACAGTAAGGAGGGACAAAAGGACCTTTACCGATTGGCTAGACAGAGAGACAGAGCTGGGAAAGATGTGCAGCAGGTCAGGAAGATTAAAGATAAAAATGGAAATGTACTCACAGGTGAACAGAGCATGCTGAGCAGATGGAAGGAGTACTTTGAGGGGCTGATGAATGAAGAAAATGAGAGAGAGAGAAGATTTGATGATGTGAGAATAGTGAACCAGATAGTGCAGCAAATAAACAAGATGGAAGTAAGGGCAGCGATGAAGAGGATTAAGAATGGAAAGGCTGTTTGTCCAGATGACATACCAGCGGAAGCATGGAGGTGTTGAGGGGAGATGGCAGTTGAGATTCTGACCAGATTGTTTAACACAATCTTGGAAAGTTAGAGAATGCCTGAGGAGTGGAGACAAAGTGTACTGGTAGCAATATTCAAGAATAAGGGTGATGCACAGAACTGTAGTAACTATAGAGGGATGAAGTTGTTCAGCCACAGCATGAAGTTATGGGGAAAATGTTGTGGAAGCAAGGTTAAGAAAAGAGGTTTAGTGAGGAACAGGTTAGTGAACAGCAGTATGGTTTTATGCCGGGAAAGAGCAGTACAGATGTCTCCGTGGACGATGGTGTTTGCTGATGATATTGTGATCTGCAGTGAGAGTAGGGAGCAGCTTGAGGAGAACCTGGAGAGATGGAGATATGCTCTGGAGAATGAAAATGAGTAGGGCAAAGACAGAATACATGAGTGTGAATGAAAGGGAGGAAAGTGGAGTGGTTAGGATGCAGGGAATGGAGGTAACAAAGGTGGAGGAGTTTAAATACTTGGGATCAACAGTTCAGTGTAACGGCGAGTGTGGAAGAGAGGTGAAGAAGAGAGTGCAGGCAGGTTGGAATGGGTAGAGAAGAGTGGCTGGAGTAATTTGTGACAGACGCGTACCAGCTAGAGTAAAAGGGAACCAGCTATGTTGTATGGGTTGGAGATGGTGGCACTGACGAAAAGGCAGGAGGCGGAGCTGGAGGTGTCAGAGTTAAAGATGCTGAGATTTTTGTTGGGTGTGACAAGGATGGACAGGATTAGAAATGAGTATGTCAGAGGGACAGCTCAGGTTAGACGTCTTGGAGACAAGGTTAGAGAAGCAAGGTTGCATTGGTTTGGACATGTCCAGAGGAGAGATGAGGATTATATTGGAAGGAGGATGTTGAAGATGGAGCTGCCAGGAAAGAGGAGAAGAGGAAGACCAGACGGGGGACATGCAGGTGGTCGGTTTGAAGCAGGAAGATGCAGAGGACCGGAAGAAATGGAGACAGTTGATCCGCTGTGGCGACCCCTAAACGAAACAGCCGAAAGAAAAAGAAGAAGAAGATGACATGCAATTTCATTTCAGAATGTGACTCCATGATTGTATACCTGATGGGGAAAATAGGGGTAGGTTTCATTGGGTTTAAGTGCTCTGTGTAATTTGAAAAGATAAAAGTGCTCTATAAATAAAGGCATTTATTCAATTATTATTCAGTAGAAGAATCTGTGAGCAGAAACAGTGAGTAGAGAATGGGCTCCCCCAGAATTAGGAATAGCAAACCCTTATCTGAAGAGATCTTATGTTAATAATATACCTGACCATAAGTGTAGTCCATCATAGCTGTATGAGTAGAGGTCATCCCCAACTCCGTTTGCACCCCAGCCTTCTCCACCCCCTGGGTAGGGGGCGTAGCCTTTAGTAGAAGCCCACCCGACCCGCAGGTGAGAAGGTTCGCTGGTCATGAAGTGCTCCACCTGGTCAATCATCAGCTCAAAATACCACTTCTTATATTGAGCTGAACCTTCTCTCACACCCAAAAAGATGTTAGGTCTCATGCTGCAAGCAAGGCAGAGGAAACAATATATTTTTTAATGCTGAAAGTATATTTTAGATAATGGTAAATGCTGTAAATATAAATTGATTCAACAATAAGCACAAACCACCATGTTACTACTGTGACAGCGTCTCTTTAATGTATAAGATTCATTGCTAGAGAAAATTAAACTGCAATTAATTTAATAAAATGACTGCCCAGTCAAAGAATGTCTTTTAATTCTTAATGATACTCATATATACCACAGAGAATATTCTTAGGACATCTGGTAGGGATATGGGGGTGTGCAGTTCCAAATATTAGACAATGTTCCAAGGGCTTTAAATATTAGGTACTCTTACACGTGTGCAAGTGTAAAGCGATGAACGATACCATGTGGTTAATGAGAGAAGCTGTAAAGTGTAAAATTGCATTTAAATAAGCATGAATTTGTAATACCCCAAGGAATGTTTAACGATCAGTACTAGATAAAGAAGTAGTTCACCTTTGTACATCATTGACCAATCGTGTCTGAAGCAACAGGTCTCTCTTTGGGAGCAGGTGATCACAGATGAGGTTCTGATTGGCTCTTACAGCAACGCCATTGCAAACACAGAGTGAACAGAGCACATCTAGAATCTAAAGACAAACCAATGGCACAATTACTTTATATAACTTTCATTTTGTCTTTTCTGATCACATTTACAGGCCACCTCTCTAGTTTGACATGCCAAGTGTTTAATATATTGGTATTTTGTGGATCTCCAGAGCAACTCTGAGTCACACCTCTACCACTAAACATACTCACTAATTAGTTTCTGTAATATCTATACTGTGTTTTTATGTTTTATGTACATTGTTCAGATGTTGCAGTAGACATGAATGACTGAGGGGTTCTGGCAAAAGACACTAGACACTTTTACATTTACAATTACGGCATTTAGCAGACGCTCTTATCCAGAATGACTTACATGTCCTAATTACAGGGACAGTCCCCCTGGAGCCACTCAGGGTTAAGGGTCTTGCTCAGGGACCCAGTGGTGATAGTGCTAGAGGTGGGATTCGAACCGGGGACCTCTGAATCCATAGGTCCGACCACCACCACCCTCATAACTTCTGCATAACTTTTGCCTATCATCTTCCATTTTTAAACATATACAGTCTGGATTAAAGAACAAGCTATGCACCAAGGCAATGTGTTTTATTTAATAAAAAAATTCCATAGTATATATGATGCATAAGGACCAGTATTTTTTCAAATCACCCTTTGAACCAATTTTAAATCTAAATCAAGTCTGTACACCAGATCAAGGTCAAATTTGGTTTTGAGTTACAGTCAGTTTAAAAACACATTTTTATAAATATTTTTTTGTCCAAATAAAAAAAAAGAAATTGGATTGTCTTAAGGCACTTAAAAAAAAAAAAAAAAAAGGCCCTTTGTGAGGATGAACACGTAGCTAACCTTGTGGTTGCGACCGTGTTTATAAAGCAGTGAGATGATAGACTTGATATGTCCTCTCTGAATGATGTTGAGTGCCTCTGGGCTCTCAATTAGGATGCAATGAAGAACCTCCAGAATCCCTGTGGTACAGAATCAGTCGTTACAGCCCAGCACCATGGAAGCAGTAGAAGAGAGCAAATAGATTTTGATTGTGTCAAAGAGATACAGCCATGAGTACAGGCATGCTTTAACAGCAAATGGAAATATGTACATGTAGACAGACCTAACAAACTGACCAGTTACTTAAATCTATTATCCTGACTCTTCTTTATAGCTATAACATGATGGGTACAGAAGAAAGACATAATATAATCAGAGGTGTGTGTTTGTGGGTAACAATAACTGTCTTACCTGAGGATGATTCCAGTCTTTCCAGCTTACTGACCAACCAGTCTAGATTTTGGGAAAACTGTGTGCAATTGTTTCTGTTCCCCCGGATCAGAGCAGCTTAAAAAAAAAAAAAAAAAAAAAAAACAGAACCAAAACATTAAAAGGGAAAAAAAAAAAAAAAGCAACAAGCACTTTGGGAATACTTGCACCATTCAGAAAACAGAAAATGAATGCTCAAAATGTTTAATACCAAAGATGTACTATGTTCAAAGACAAATTATTTGTTTGCCCTAACTGACTGAAAGTGACTGAGGGACATGGTGAACTCATTTAGTAAAATCTGCAAAGTATTTCCTTCTACATGCAGAATTGGGCAAATGCAAAAATTGCAGAAAGCTACTTTATTACTGATGCCATGTCTGATGTTAATTAACATCACCATTTAAAAAATTCCTTAAAAATGTCATTTTTAAATGAAAATAAACATGGAATAAGCTTATTTCAACATATGCTACTCTATTTTGGAAACAGACAACCATTGGACCTAAACTCACCATTCTCATGGCTAGACTGACCCATTAACATTTGCAATTTTGTTCAGAATTCAGCAGGGTTGACATTTTAATTTGCAGCAACTTGTGCAACAATGCATTATTAATGCAGTAGTGGCATTCCTTCACAGTGATTTATTAGTTTTCTAGGTTTATTTTCATTAAACAAATTTATTACATGCTCATTTAGAGCCAGTTTTTAATCTATATAGTTTGTATTTTTGTATTTGTGTGGGCTCACTGCCCCTGGTTATCATCAATACAGTTATATTCATTACCTCACTAAAAGATATGCTAATAACTGCATCTTTTAACACATCAGATTTCTCCCAAGGACATAAGTGTCATCGCCAGACAGCTCAGCTTTCATGTATATTAATTACAATACATTTTCAAGAAGGAGGTCCTGACATGAGCAGGGGATGCTAGAAGATGCTGATTTCAAGCAAACTGACAGGGTCACCTAACTCTGGCAGATGGGGAATAGAGGACAGAAGACGCATCCCAAATTCGGTTGGAACCAAAGTGAGGGAGGAGTGTCCGTGTGTGTGCACATGCTGGGGGCTGAAGACTGCACCCGAGACGTGGGCAGCACACCAAATCTCCCTCCTTGGCAAAGACTAATCACTCTTTCCTAATGCAGTGTGAAGGACACGGCCCAATGAGAGGGGCAACCAAGCAGTCAAGAAGTAAAATTTGGTTCATGAGACCCCAGCTGCTCTTGAGGAGCTTGCAGATTAACATGCCGAGAAACAGGCCAAGCCGAGTGAACTCATGCCCCAGGTGATGGTTTGAAAGGGAGGTTTAGAATGGGGACGGAAGTGTCTGTGTTATATGGGTAGACTGAGAGGACATCAGCTTCCACCACAGACAATGATGAGAATGGATGGCAGGCTTCATCATGAATTCAGAGGCCATCTGCTGAGAAGAGAACTTTGCCATGAATTAAATGTGTGTGTGCATGCGTGTGTGTGCATGCGTGTGTGTGTGCTTGTGTGTGTGAGTGTATTACAGATCAGACAATTCTCTGGGTAAAAGAAATCCATTTAACATATTAAACATGAAATGATAAAAAAAATAAATAAATAAATAAAAATTAAAAAAAAGAAATTAAAGTAGAGTAAAGGCAACAGGCAACAACCATATCTGTTGCCTGTTGGAGGAAAAACACTGACTGTGTATTTGATCCTGTATATACATATATGTATACATCAATTCACTTAAGGAAGGTCTTAGTCATTAGATTAAATTGATTAGTCAATAGCTTTTTTGCCAAGTGAAACTCCACCAGGACTGGGAACCTTGAGATTAAAAGACAATGCAAGATATTTATTTTTCTGATATTTACATTAAGATATATGTTAAATTACATAGAACTAAGTGCCTTTTGAAAGTGAAAAGTGACTATTCTGGTCATTGTGAAACACAACAAAATGCAACCTTTGCGTTTCACACATACGTGTAGCAGGGGGCAGCTATTGAAAGTGCTCAGGGAGCAGTGAAAGGGACAGTACCTCAGGTCAACCTACTGGTGAGGGAATCGAACCCACAATCTTCCCATCTGTGGGACAACTCCCTAACCACTAGGCCACCGCTACCTTTATTTATTTTGTATCTGACCATCCAGTATTTAAGTAAACAAAAAATATTATAAAAATAATGACACTTAATATTTGTTGCAAATCCAATAATAAAGACAATAATAAATTGTCTTTTTCTATGGTTTTCCAGGATTTTATCACAGCATCTTCTTTAGTCTTCTGTTCAGAAGAAGAACCACATGTTTTATTTGGTTAAAATACTGTATAGTTCCTCCAAATTTGTTTAAATGCAATTGGAAGATGAAATGTTTCTATAGACTAATAATCTATCTGCTGCTTCCATCATAACATTAAAGATTACTGAGCCTGTTCCAGAAGTAACCATGCAAGTCCAAGCAATGTACATGTAATGTTTTTAACAACAAACAGATGTTCCTCATCTGACAATGGTTCAGTTTATGATTTTTCAAAGTAAAAATGGCAAAAGCTTCAAGCAGGCACTGTGGAAAGTTCTGATGATCAAGGCAGTAAGAATGACACCACTATTTTAAATATATTTTAACAGAAGTTACTAATGTACACAACAATACAGATGATAAGATGCAAAGATATGGGTGGTTATTATAGCTTTTCTTTGAATCCTCATCAATGAGATCTGGTCAGACTAAGGTTTGAGGTTTCCCATCTTTTGTTAGGCGTGAATATATATTTTTACCTCTATTCCTGGTTGAAATTGGGATAACAAAGTAAAAAAAAATTGCAATGCAGCTTGTGTGGCTGATTTCAACACCTATCCTTGGTTTTGCAAAAGAACATCTGGACACTGGCTATTTTACCCAGCAGTTCATAGAGCAGGTTGAGGATGTCTTTCCAGGATGCTCCCGCCTCTTCCCCTGCACACTCTCCAAAGTGTGCTGCACTGTTGTACACACTCAAGCGATCGATGCAGTTGGACACCAGAGTCAGCATCCCCTAATACAGAGAGAGTGAGAGTTACAGAGACAGTAAGAGAGGCTCCTCCTGTCTCACCGACCGTTTGTGCTCCTTTACCCACAGTGTGTAACTCCTTGCACTCACTGAAGTGAGCTGTAGCCCTCTGGGACACGATTAACACAGATACAGCATTTGCACCATAAAAACAGAAAGTCTTTAGCATAAGTTGCAGCTATTGAAACTACGTTACACATAAAAAATGAATTCCAATACTGTGCTGAATAAAAGATAAACTGCAGACTGCAGCCCTCTCCAGCATTTATTAAATAGCTAGAGATTCCTAAATACTAACCATGAATATAATATTACATTTATGAAACCATGAATAATGCAAATTTTAACCTCAGCTATTAGTTTTGCTAGCCATTTAGTAATACTGCTGCCACAGAAAGAAAAATGTTAGTACCCTAATGAATTGTCTGAGTTAATGTAGAAAAATAAAAACTAAAGCTAAACTACAGGTTTTTTTTTTTGTTGTTTTTTTAAAATACATCCCAAAAAAGTCTCTAAACCTGCACAAACCATGTCCAGCTTTTTTGTTAAGCTGGCACAAATTTTAAAATACAAATGCTTAACTTTGAGCAGATGGTTTAAAACCAGGGTCTGTTAAGACCAACATGAGATTATGAGTCAGTTTTTGTAATATACAGGGGTTAAGAGATTTGCCTTTACTGTTATTACTCTAGTTTGACTGGAATAAAATACAGTGAGCAGTGCAGGAAAGCAATGTGTGTGTTGTTGCCAGTAAGTGGTGTGTGTGTTTATCTGCACTCTGACATACCCAGAACAAGAAAAAAAGTGGAAAAAAAAGTGAAAAAAAGTGAAAGTGACAACCCTTGTCATTGCGAGGTCACAGCACAGCAAGCGTGAACCACAACGAAATTGGACCTCTGCTTTTAACCCATGCACACAAACACTGCAGCAGTGGGCAACTATTGAAAGCACCCAGGGAGCAGTGACGGAGACAGTACTTTGCTCAGGGGTACCTCAGGGCAACCTACTTGTGAGGGAATCGAACCCACAATCTTCCGATGCGGGGCAACTCCCTAACCCCTAGGCCACCGCTGCCCCAAGAGGAGTACATCTTATATTTCATTAATGGGCTCAGTTTTTGAAATAAATAACTTAACAAACCCAAGCCCCTACTAACTCTGAATGGACAGATATTTCCAAACAAATCACAGCTTAACTGACCTCCTGTTTAAAGAGGTTCTGGCGGTTCTTGAGGGAGCGCAGCTTGATCTGTTTTTCCTCATGTTCCAGCTCAGCATCAGGCAGCTGGAAATAAGTGATGAGGTCATTTAGGGTCTGAAGGACTTCCTCAATGGGCAGGAGCACAGCCATGCGGTTTTTCCCAGCCAGACTGTCCAAGTCTCTGAGAGCAGAGCACACATACCAAGATTTCATTGTCATAATTGAAAGTGAAGTTAAAGTGACTACTCTTGTCATTGCAAGGTCACAGCGCAGCACACAGTGAACCACAACAAAATTGCACCTCTGCATTTAACCCATGTAAACACCGTGCAGCAGGGGGCTGCTATGAAAGCGCCCAGGGAGCAGTGACAGGAATGGTACCTTGCTCAAGGGTACCTCAAGGCAACCTACTGGTAACCACAATCTTCCAATCCTGTGGCCAACTCCCTTACCACTAGGGCACCGCTTATGTTATGGTATAATATTAAGATCAACCAGAAACATACTGTAGACTTCCATGGAATTGGGTGGTTTACTGTGGAATTTATCATAGTGTATTAAAAGGATGATTCTATTTTAATATGAAAGTCAATTTTGCAGTCACTTGCCTGAAATTTTCTGTTGCTCCAACACTAGTTGAAAATCTCTCAGATATGAGATTTGGTCTGCACTCATGTATAGATCAGTTTGTTAGATCCCAATCTTTGCAGAGTAGTTAGTGGCACTGATTAGGTCTGTAGCCTCTTCACTCAGCTAACAATACAAACGCAACAAAGAGGTTGTATTTCATCTTGAGTCACATTTAAGCAGCAGTGACCTAGTGGTTAGTGACTAGTGACTCCTGGGACCAGAAGGTTGCTCTGAGGTTTGCTTTAACAAGGTACCAACTGCATGTCTGTCCCCTGTTGCATTGGTAACATGCTAAGAAAGCACTGCCTAGAATTAAGAAAGTGTTAGATAGATTTAAATTTACTGAACAATTGTGCACTGATGATATCCAATGATAAAGACATAGACGCATTTAAGAAGAATAAACAAGTATTCAATACTGCCCAATTAAACCAGTAGATGTTGAACCTCTAAACACAAATATGCGGAAATGAAAGTGACCGTTTGTCATTATGAGCACAGAGCACTGCAGTCCTTGCTCAAGAGTACCTCAAGGTAATTTACTGGTCAGGGATTTGAACCCATATATTAAAAAAAAAAAAAAAGAAAAGAATTATGAGTAGCACAAAACAGCCCACATTTCTTGTTTACTGATGAATCTACTAAAGCAAATAGAGCTTATGTTCAGTGGCTCCCTGATGACTTGTAAAAAGGTTAATCATTCCTTATTAATGAATCTTAGAAAAGCTTTGAATCAGACTGGGACGTTTCTTATGAATAGTGCAAAACAATTTTGTTCTTTCAGCACAAAAAGGAAGCAAATAAAAAAAATAAATAAATAAAAAAACAATAAAGAACATGGTGAACACAGTTTCAACCATGGCCATGTTCATGCACAACCAATCATGATTCATATGCTAAAAATAACTGGATGACTGTGTGCCTGTATCTTTACAAGCACAAAGTTAAGTCTGGGTTTCTACATGGGAACTGGAAAACGAATGAACTGTGCAAGTGTGCGCGTCAAAGCTTCACGCTCTGCTTGTCTCTTATTCCGGATTGGTAGAGCATGGCACAGCGCTTTCGTTCACTGAATAAATCATGGGTGAACAAATGCACAGACAATCACACAAACACAGAGACACCCCCAGAAACACACACTCAGACTCACAAACCTCCACACAAAGACACATAGCCCTAGGTAACAGGGGACTAAATAATGGCTCAGAAATAAAAGGAGTGATTGAAGCCTTTGATTTAGAAATGTTTAATGAGTATTAAACACTGCTGTCCCCTGAGGGACATCTACTAATGTTTTCAATGATCAAACGAAGAGGATGCGTTGCCTGTCTGGCTGTGTGTAATATAAGGGCTGAAATAATGCATTCATACTGCACTGGAGAATTCAAACTGAATAGCATTTAGCATCTATAATATTTTATCCATTGCCAGTGATGTTTCTGGTAATTCTGCTTCTTTGTATTTACACTTTATTTCTAGTTTTAACCCTTTGTGATGTAACCCTCGCAGGGCTGTTTCACTTGAAGAATGAAATAAATTAAGGCTCAGCCTTTATATGCACTGCATATTTTATTTGGGCCACAGCTATGGAGCTGTGCTATAATAAATCGGCCTATAATGGCAGAAATGCACAATTTAAAGTGGCATTGAAAAAATTGAATGCAAAGCTAACATCTGTTTTACCTAAAGTGAATATTTTGAATTGAAAGGGTCCTGTTTCATACATCTAAAAACAAGAGCATAGAGACTTGGAGACCAGGTGCTTGGCATCTAAAGGAGTGTCTTTAAAGGGCTATCACATCATGTGCTCAATCACATTGCACTACTGTTTTTTTTTGTTTTTTTGTTTTTTTGAAACACATAGCAGTACTTGAGTTCCCCTGTGGCAAATGCAGAGGGTTATTCTACTAGAAGTGTGAAGGTTACAATGAGTGTAAGTATTTCTAGATTGTTCTATGGGATAATGGCTTTAAGGTTCTTTTTAGGTTACAGAGTTGACAGTTATTACAAGGTTTATTCTTGAGTTCAGAGTGTGCAAGTCACAGAATTCATTTATTCTCTTGGAACTTAAAATAAATAATGCAAATAGTTTACAGTGTGAGCTCCTCAGATCAAAGTATACCCTACATACAACAGGTTTAGACATAGCAGACTGCAAATTAGGCCTTTAAACTAAGCATAGACAGGTGGCGGTGGTCTAGTGGTAGGCTGCTTGCCTCTGGTTCTATGGCTCAAGAGGTCCCAGGTTCGAATCCCACCTCTGGCATTATCGCCACTGGGTCCCTGAGCAAGACCCTTAACCCTGAGTTGTTCCAGGGTTATTAGGAAATGGAAGTCGCTCTGGATAAGAGCGTCTGCTAAATGCCATAAATGTAAATGGAGACCAATTCAAATTTCCACTTATACATTCAAATGCTTCTTGCCTCAGATTCATCAAAATGTCCAAAATTCTATTAGGGAATAAATAAATAAGATGCTGGAAAACCTTTTAGAATTGTATTGAATTATATTCATTATAAGCACATTCTTCACCCCAAATGTTTTAAAAAGTCCCCTACAAACAGTGCTTCATATTCTGATTCACTTTTGGTGTACTGATTTAATGCCATTCACCCAAGGGCTGCAGCAGAACTCTCCTCACTGCATTCTAAATTTAAATGTCCATTACAATGCTAATGACAACACTTTTAAATTATGAGAAAATATGTCCTCACTTTAAAATGTATGAAAACAAGGAAGATTGCATTTCTCTATTTTCTCACTGGGGAAAAACCCACAATGTACAAGGAGCTTTATGGCACTGTGGAAAGGATGCGCATGCTAAAGGGATCTGTGGCCATTTTCATTTGAATAGTTTTCTTTCTGTACAAGCACTATTATGAAACTACAATCTAGCATTAGTTTTACAAGCCTAGAGAGTTAATAGTGGAGTGAACCACTTCCTGTAGTTTTCTGAAAATTTTCTTTGTCATTGTGAAACATGACAGAGCAAGTCACAATGAAATTGCTTTTCACTCATACACAGGTGCAACAGCTATTTAAAGCACCCAGGGATCAGTGATGGGGACGGCACCTTTTTCTAAGGTACTTTAGGTCAAGCTACTGGTCTAGGATTCAAACTCACAACCTTCTGATCCTGGGGCCAACTCCAAAACCAGTAGGCCACAGCTGCCCCTGTTGCCCCTAATTTACCTCATAGTAACGCATCAGTGAAATCTGCTCATGGACATGGCTATCACTGCGTGTGATATCTGGTTATCTAGCTTGAATAATGCTTAGCAAACCAAACTTTGAGATGAAAGTTTTAAATCAAAGGGATTTTACATAAATCTTTAAATAGATTGTTTTGGAGCCACAATCTGACAACTACAGTTTTTCCTAAAGCCATTATTGACATGGAGAGGTTGATCAAACCAACCTGATGAAATGGCTGAAGAGTCTGTTGGTGTTACGGATGATCCGTGCAGCACGTGATTCTTCATGCTGACAGCGCTGGAGGGTAAAACCATCATCCATATGCCCTTCTGCATGAAGGCAGGCCTGGAGGAGAGGAAAGAGAAAGGTTCTTATGAGATTCCCATAACCTTGCACATTAATAGAGTGAAGTTTTTAAAAAAAAAAAAAAAACAGTTTTAGCATCTCAGCATAATTATATATGATACTTAAAGGAAGCCAGGATAAATACGTATTTTATTTATTTATTGTGAAGTGATTGCAAGAATTGACAAAGAACTGTGTGCAAAATGATTAGGCAAGTGAGTATTTGAGGATTAATTTTAATCTGAAGCAAATACAGTGCAATCAGTCAATCCAAAACGTGAATAACCCTGAAAACTGAAAGTTTACAAAGGAAATGTGAGTGTGAACATTCTCAAAGGTATACATTTGTGCACACTTAGGCAACTAAATAAATAATACATTTCCAAATGTCAATTTTCATCTGTTAAAGTGAGAATAATAAAAAACTCAAAACTTACAAACAAACATTTGACATAAATATCAGTGACCAATACTGCCATCCTTCTGAAGTCCTTGCATTCAGGAATCTGTCAGTTTTTTGATCTGTTGACGATTAACTTTTTGTGCAGCCGCAACCACAGCATCCCAGACACTGTTCAGAGAAGTGGACTGTTTTCCTTCGCTGTTAATTTCATGTTTAAAAGAGCCCAAAAGTTCTCAATAGGGTTTAGATAAGGTGAGGAAGGGGTCAATTTCATTATTCTTTCATCTTTAAGGTCTTTACTGGTTAGTCATGCAGCAGAGAACTTCCATGCATGTGAGGGAGCATCATCCTGCATAAAAATCATGGTCTTCTTTAAAGATGCAGACTTTATCCTAAAACACTGCTAGAAGAAAGTGTCTTCTAAAAACTGGCAGTAGGTTTTGGAGTGAATTTTGAGTCCATCTTCAATCTGAAAAGGTCTAACTAGCTCTTCTTCTATAATACCAGCCTATACCAGTAGCCCACCTCCACCTTGCTGGCATCTGAGTGGAAGTGGAGCTCTGTGCCCCTTACTGATACAGCAAAGAGCCCATCCATCTGGTCCAGTGGTGGTCAGCCTTACTTACCTTGGCCATGTCCCTGAACACCTTGTACTTCTGGACACTCCAGGTAGGTTCAGTTCTGGAATATGATAGCACTGGAGGATCATGGTTCCTGGTAGCTTCACGTTTGATTCTTCTGAAATCTTCGGCAGTTCATTTATGTTTTTTCTCAACGCGTTTATTGTAAACATGTTGACTATTTGCAACAACCTGTTTGATTTTTGCAATTGATGTTTGGTTCTGTGATCATATCCCAGTATCTTAGCAATTTCAAGAGTACTGCATCGCTCTTTTCAGTCAGTTCTCTCTTTTTTGGCCCGTTTTGCCTCAGGAAAAGCTGCCTAATAATTATGCACACCTTGATATAGGGTGTTTATCTCGTTAGGCCATACCACACTTACCACATCACCTGATGGGTTTAAATCCAATTAGCATTAATGTGTATGCAAGCTGGAATTAGAATATGCATTAAAATATGGTCAAAATACCCACTTGCCTAATAATTGTGCACACAGTGTATATAGCATTGGCTCACCCGTCTCTTGAGAGGACCCAGACGAGAGGATTTGACATCCGGTGCTTGGTAAGAAAGCCACAAGTTCGTAGCCATGTGCATGACAAAGCAGAGGGAGTCCCCATACTTAATCTCAGCCACTCCCATCCCTTCAATGTCACGCTTGGGGCTTGACTCCAGCTTCTCCTTCAATGTGCAATAATCAAAAGCATTAGGGGTATTTTGATAACTTGAACTTATTTATTATGATAACTCTGTCAGTTTCAAACCATGTTTGACTAAGATTATTGACTAATTTGATTCAACTCAGTGTGATGATAATTCCATATTAAAGCTACTACTTTGTGAACAGTACTTGCTATTGCCCCGGACCTCTGATATGTCAAAAACTGCAAGAGGAGTTATTGTTTGTGCTTGTCCACATTGGCCTGAATTTGTAAAATTGTTTTACAATGTGCATCCTGTTGCTGTCTCCTCCCAGGTAAGCAATTCAATCACACCTGGCCATCCACTCAATGTCAAATTAAACAAGATTCATCAGACCAGGCCACTATCTTGACTAGACTAGACTTTCTAGACTAGACACTTTCTGTGGTGGCTTGGGGTCACTGACTAGTCTAAAGCTAAACAGCCCCATATGCAGCATGGTGTACTGACAACTTACATTAACAGCATTTAGCAGACGCTCTTATCCAGAGCGGCTTCCATGTCCTAATTGAAGGGACAGTCCCCCCGGAGCAATTCTGGGTTAAGGGCCTTGCTCCCAGTGGTGGTGGTAGTGCTAGAGGTGGGATTCAAACCTGGGACCTCTTGAGCCATAGGTCCATAGGCAAGCGCCCTACCACTAGACCACCGCCACCCCCATGTTCCCACGTACATCAATAAGCTTTGGGCACCCATGAACCTGCCACCTGTTATGGGCACCCATGAACCTGCCACCTGCCACCTCTGACCATTTTTGGTAGGTACTAACCACTGTATACCAGGAACACTCCACAAGATCAGAGCCAGATTTCTAGCCATCACAATTTGACTCATCAAAGTCACTCAGACCCTGATGTTTACACAATTTCCCTGCTTTCCACTACAAAAAGATGATCAATGTTATTTCAATGGTTTTAATGTATGTAAATTAATAAATGGTTTTAATAACACTCATCATACAAAAAAAAAATGATACTTAAGAGTCAGAAAAAAGCTTTGACTAAAGATAACAGGAAAACAAGAATAAATGTTTTTTATAAAGTAGAATTTGATTAATTGTGTTTAATAAGATCAGGAACTGTAACGATGGTAGCAGTTCCATTTAACCATTTAGTTCCATTCCATAAAACATTCCATTTTCCTATCAATATTATACATAACTATTTTTCCCCCCAAAGTTATCGTCAGCATAACAAAAGCATGCTCAAAAAATTGTCAATGTCACCCTTGTCCTTGAAAGTATTGTCATAAAGAATGTAAATCAACTGGAAATTGTATTTAATTATTTTGTAATTAAGAATCAATTAATCAGAGCATCAAAATAGCATTAATGTAGCACTTTTCCCTAAAAAGAACAGCAGATTAATTTAGATGGTATGGTTAGTTATGCTTAACAGCAGATCTTAGTCAAGCCAGGTCTGAGCAAGCTTTTTCAAATGATAGATTTAGATTGAGCCCGTTAAGGACTACAGAAGGGCTGACCTCCCTTTCTAAGATGACTCATAATTACATGAGTTGCACACAGCAGGCTAAGAGGGAAAGTGATGGAGTGGCATATAAGACACCCACTGATTACAAAATGTTCTGATGCAGTTTGACTGAATCATCATTGAGATGCTTTGATTGCAGACAGAAAAACAATAAAATGCTCCACCACAAACCAAAAGCACAGCAAGTGAATAACAAATAGCTCACAATAAAGCTCATTTCTGATAAACTGATCTATGGAGGGTAACGCTATTTTCTAAAGTTAAGAGGCTTATTAGAGCCACTCTAATAAAGAGATTGGGGGACAGAGTAAAACACTTAAAGGGTTCTGTTTGATTAACCTGTTTGGCAAATCCTCATCAGCAAGGTAATAAGTCACACTAAAGCCCCTACATCAGGAAAAAAGCTCATTAACCCTTAGATCTCTTCAGCCACTACAACAACTAAAAATGTTAAGAATTAGCAATTTCTTCCAGCTTCCAAGGCTCAATATTCAAGATGCACTCAGCATAAAAAAAAAAAAGTGAAACTATAAAG
Organism: Hepsetus odoe; assembly: GCA_017165825.1. Lineage (NCBI taxonomy): Eukaryota > Metazoa > Chordata > Actinopteri > Characiformes > Hepsetidae > Hepsetus > Hepsetus odoe. The sequence continues at coordinate 9,979,363 of CM029374.1, read as the reverse complement.
GTAATAAAATATTCTTTCAAAACTCATTTTAATTAACATTAAAATCAGTTATCTAGATAAATCAAAGCCGACAGTAAAAATAAACGGTTTGCATAAAATATTAAATGAATTGTCCAAAAAAAAAAAAAAAAAAAAAAACACTGTATAAGTGACAGGGATGGGAATGGTACTGAATCAGCTTGGTTACGCAGCTCTGACTGAGATGAAACAGACCTTGGAGGCTCGGAAGCAGAAGGCTGTGGAGGTGGTATCTGATCTCTCCCTGTCCTGCAGCACCAGCCCTCTGTCCTCCGTCAGTGCCAGGTAGTGACCAGTGGTCAGGTGACGCAGGCGGAACGGCTGACCCCACCGGATATGACTGCCACACCAGCTGTGAGCACAAACACACACAAAGTTTGTCAAAAGACATTTTTGGTGCCTGTAGTATGTGATTCATTTTGCCTGCACTTTTATCCATGTTTATAGATAACAATACAATTTCAGAAGTAGTGGCACAAATACATTTTTTGCTTTAATGTTTGCTACAATATGACCCTGATCTGATGCTTTCACAGCTGTTAAGAGGCACAGATCTGATATAGTCAAACTGCTGAGCCACTGTCATATGTGGTCCTAAAGTTCAATGTTCATGAGGCACATCTTTCTTTTGATGCCAACAGTTTGGCTGTGCACATGCGAGTAAAGGCAGGTATTAGTCACCTGCACAAAAATGTTATTCATTATTTTACAAAAAAAATATCAGAACAAAAAAAAACAAATCTGAATGAAGCAATAAGAATCATACTCGGAATACTCTGACTTCTAAACTGTTTCATGTGGTTTCAAGACAAGTGTGTGAAATTAAACTTAATTAAACTTGAGTTCATAATTAGAGTTTTGGGATTAATATTTCATTACTGGAAGCATAAACAATAGAATGTGTGTAAGGTGAAAAATTCAAACCTGATACGAAGAGGTTCCAATCTCCACAGAGACCTGGCCTTAGCGCCTACCTTACCCGTCTCATAGTTGACTATTCTAAAAAAGAATACAACATAAAAAGAATATATTTAAATGTTCCATTTTCCTCAAACTTTTCACAAAGTCTCAAATGATAGTCAATCAGATATAGCTGCTATATGATCTTATAATCTCATCATTATGATCTTAAATCCGTTTATCTGAAGGTGATTTGTGGGAAATGCTGTTACAGTGGGCTCTGAATTTGATCAACACAGTATATGTTGTTGTTCCATGGGAGAGCTGGTTTGTTACTGTGTTCTAAAGTGGCACTTAAGCTAGATGGCCTGTTGTGGGCCAATGGCTTCATTTCTCAGCCAGAAAACTGCCAGGCTTTCTGCATTATGCACATGCACAAACAGGCGCACACACACACACACACACACACACACACACACACACACACACACAGTGATTACTGTACAGTTTCTTACACTGTTGTATTTGACAGAGATCATATGTAACAAAAATAATAAATTTTACAAATTTTTTATTTGCACCTGCAGCTGTCTGAGGACCCCCATCCAGTTTATTAAACAACAGGTAAAAGATTTTTTTCTAGATTCTGGTTCAGAATGCTCAAATGTTTAGTCCCTTAGCTAAGAGATTGATTATGCTGTCTACTGTCCATCAGTTGCACTATCAATTGAATTATAACCGGAGTAAATGCATTTTTTCCCCATTATTATACTAAACCATAAAGATATCAATATAAATCAAAGATGTATAAATATTATATACATTTAAATTTTTTAATTACATTTTTAATTGCGACTATTCTGAGAAGACACACAGTGAACCACAACGAAACTGGACCTCTGCGTTTAACCCATGCACAAACCGTGCAGCAGGGGGCAGCTATGAAAGCACCAGGGGAGCCGTGATGAGGACGGTACCTTGCTCAAGGGTACCTCAGGGCAACCTTCTGGTGAAGGGTTTGCCCCCAAAATCTTCCGATCCTGTGGCCAACTCCCTAACCACTAGGCCACAGTACTGTTTACACACATACACATACATATATATATATACATATACATATATATATATATATATATAGGGGCAGCGGTGGCCTAGTGGTAAGGGAGTTGCCCCTGCATCGGAAGATTGTGGGTTCGATTTCCTCACCAATAGGTTGCCCTGAGGTACCCTTGAGCAAGGTACCGTCCCCGTCACTGCTTCCCAGGCACTTTCAATAGCTGCCCACTGCTGCACAGTGTTTGCATGGGTTAAATGCAGAGTTCCAATTTCGTTGTGGTTAACTGTGTGCTGTGCTGTGACCTCGCAATGACAAGGGTTGTCACTTTCATATATATATATTATATACACACACACACATTATACATTTATTTAAGTCACAATGTCTTGTGTAGATATGTAGCTACAACAATAATTCTATGTAAGAATATTAGCTATATAATACTATGTAAGAATACTGAATATTTTTCATTTGTAAGTGTACTATAAAAGGGGAAAATCCCTTCATAAAATCTAACACCTTGTAACGTTTCTCTGGTCTTCCTATAGATGCACAGACATACACACACACACAGTGCAAAAGGCATGTTCCTTCATCGATACAGGTGACCAAGTTGCCAGATAAATTTAAATCCCTCATACAACCTCGCACTTGGTGACACATATGGGCACCTCATGGAAAACATGGAAGCGTCTTACCCAAACAAACTCTCATATTAAATTTCAAAGCGCTAACAAAATAGGCTCAAGCCAATGCTGGCAAGCCATGTCTAATCCCACAGACTGTGCGTCACATGCCTCTGCTAAAAATAGGCCACGGCGACTAGGAGAGACCTATCAGATCAGCAGCAGCTAAAGCAAGGCTCTACTTCTGCCATGGCCTCGACCCAGTACAACCATGCTGTGCCACACTCTTACACATACATCTTACACATAGAATGTATATAATTTTATTACTATTAATAATATAACCAGGAGATTAATTTATTCATTCATTAATTCATTCATTTACTCTTCACACATGCACCATAACAGAATAATACTTCTAAATAACTTCTCCATCACTGGCTGATAAACCATTTATGGAAACAGGGTCCATGGTTATGGTCAGGTTTAAGTTTATGAGATGATGTCACAGTCAGAATTACAGTAATGCTTTGGGTTAAGGGCATCTTTAATTTAATAGCCCTCAGGTGAAGGGGAATATCTTCAAATCTACAGCTTCTCAGCATTATTAATATAAATAAAACTGCTTTTGTTTCTTGATTATAATTACCAGAGTCTGCCCAATCCTTGCACGGCTGTGAGACCGTGATCTTGCAGGTTAATCACAGTACCAAAGGCAACCACACACACACACTTCTTTAATTATAATGCTTATTTCCTAAAAAAAATAATAAAAATAAAAAATAATAATAATAATAATAATAATTAAGTAACTTGTACATTCTACCAACAATAAAGTGAGGTGACAAAGTCATACCTCTGCTGCTCCTCACTTTGATCTGAGCCTGGAATGGTCAGAACCTCATCATGGCCATGGAACAAACGCATTACATGACCACCAAGCAAATATCCTACAGGACAAATAAAGGGATTATCCATAAAATATTCAAGATTAGAAAGGAATTTTTCCAAACTTAAAATATATACACTACCCTAAATTGAAGTGATTTGAATGATTGTTTTCAGATGGAGTTTTCTGACTGCATCAAGGATGAAAATAAACAAATAAATAAATAAATAAATAATCTGAATTCTGCACCTTCCTCCACACTGCTGCCTGAACATGTGGGGTGGACGTTCCACAATGTTTGCATAAAGGATGCATCAACCTGGATGTTCCCATTGGAGATGGACAGGTGCTGTAAGAGAACGGAGAAGGCACATCAGTCTCAAGTATCTAACAAATCACCATTTGAAGCTCATTTCACACATGCAGGAACAGAATGGGGTATAGGTGTAAGTGTGAACTCAAGTTAGAGTCCCAGTCCCAGGTTTATATGCAATGTTTCGTTGTCCACATATTGATTTGGCAAAGTTTTACACCGGATGCCCTTCCTGACGTAACCCTCCCCATTTATCCGGGCTTGGGACCGGCACAAAGAAATACACTGGCTTGTGCATCCCTAGTGGCTGGGTTCCAGGTTTATTTGCAATAGATCTAGAAAACAAGTGGGGAATCACTGGTAAATACTGGCAAAGCAAAAAAAAAAAACATACCACCTTATACCATTTATACCATACCATTTACAACCATCATTACTTTCATTATGAAATGTTTTGTGTAGCCTTTTTCATAAGATCCCATCTACTCCTGATTGTCTTCTCTCTATTATCTTTAATTTTCATTATTTGGCAGGGAAAATTCTTTGATTTTCCTGATCCCCCCCCAATTCAAATTTTGTTTGGGTGGGACTATTCAATTGAGCACGTTCTACTAAACGTGTGCAGGTGTCAGTTTTCCCGCTGGCTTTAATAATGACACACATCAGCTACCCAATGTGAGTTAATCAGACCACAACTACACCACTGAGGCAATCTTGTATGACAGTGCTGACTCATAGCATTAGTTTGTGCAACCTCAATTTCTAGCTAACAAGGCTCAAGTTGACTTCTTATTCCCCTGATTCTCATTCGCATTTTCCTGTTAACCATAAAACGCTGCAGCAGCAGTAATTTCTCATTTAGCCCAAAACAAATGGAGACAGATAGCAGGGTTGCTACTCATTTTTGAAGATTCCTAGATGAATTGCTATAAATTTGTTTATAAACAATATACAATTAAACAGTGAAATAACTTCTCAAAGTATCCATTGTGAAGAACAACTTTGACCACCAACACTGGAGCATAAAACTCTGAATATATGTAATAAGAACATATGGATATGACTCACCATGCTGACAGGAATTCTAATTGATAGATATGTTCATCCTTTGCCTATACGTCTCACAGTCTATCAGTCTGATTGCTGAGGTACATTGTGTTTTTAATTTATTAGAACTGGCTACAGGTATTTTCATTATAAAGTGAATCTCAAATGAACTCATACTCGTACCCAGATATATCAGAAAGCATTCTCTGGATGATGATTGTTGGTTGCAGTCATGATGACAACTGAAGTTTACTTTGCCTTGTAAAAGGGGAAAACCAAGGCTGCTATGAAAGATTGGAGGAGAAAAAAAAAAAAAAATCCCACATAATGAATCATTGAAAAACTCACTAATCATAAAAAGTGAGCAAAAGAATACCTGAAGGCTGCTACAGAATAGTGCTGCACACTGGCATGTGGGAAAAAAATTAAAAATTAGGTTATGGGCAGTCAATGGCAGTATGAGAACTTATGTGCAGCTGTAGCTGCTAATAGCAAGCTGGGTAATGCACATAAACCGTAGTTTAGATGGTTTAGATGTCCACAATTGAGGACAATTTTATTAAATATGTACCTCCCCCCAAAGCACACTGCTACGATACAGATATTTGGATTTTCCTTGTTTGTAGTTAACAAGTTCAGGTATTGTTATGCTCACTTATTACTTACTATTTATTTTTTGCACCCGCACTTTAACCACAACATTGCTGGTTCATCACACTACCAACAACTTGTGCTGCTTTGTTCTGTAAAACTGTGGCTATCCGACTTATGTCCTGTCTTATGTCGTGTCTTGTGTAGCACCAGGGTCCTGGAGGAACATTATTTCGTTTCACTATGTATTGTGCATATGGTTGAAATGACAAAAACTGACTTGGGAGGCGGGGGTTCCTTAGCTAATCAAAGCATCAGACCCACTGCAGCCAACCTTGCCCGTTCCCCTTTTTTTAAAAACACAGATCTATGTGCAGTTGTGGCACAGTAAGGAGACTTACCTTAATAATAATAATAATATGGCCTCCTGACTGCATTATAATCAACCGTACAGTCTCTCAACTCTATTTATATCTAGTGGGGAAGAACTATTAAAACCATGCTTGGACTAAAATTAGCATACCCTCCATTCAGCAATGTACAAACAGTCATCTCTTCAAAGGTCAGTGCAGCCAGAGAAGCAGCACTACAGGTTGAAGAAGCAGCATTAAAAATTGCAAATCCAATAAAAATGAATATAAAGTTAATATAAAATGCTTAAGGTCGCTTAAGGTCTAGTTTCACACAGAGAAAGTGGATGCACACATCTTAAAGCAAGGATGCTTATTTTGCAGTGGGCCCCCTGCCTGTGCTGAACCCCAGCTTAAACATGAGCATATGGTGGAAGCCTCTGGAAGCCACAAAGGCTGATGGTGCCAAGGTCTGAACAGAGCACATTACAGCAGCACTGGGGCAGTGTGGGAATGCATGTGTGAATGCTTCACTGGAGATGCCATAAATGGAGAAAACAGACGGCAACGTGGGATAGAAGAGGCAAACTTCCAGTGTCAGCTCTGAAAATGAATGCTGGAAATGATGAATGGGTGCCTTTGCCACTTGATGTGACTTAATCTAAAAACATCAATGTAGCATCTGGGACATCGCACAACACCCTGACAATATCCTGCCTAGTTTGATTCTGCTGTGAAATTCCTTACCAGTGGGCAATAGAACAAGAGTGTGTTCTGGTGAACACCTATAAATGGCAAAAAGAAAGAGATGCTGCTGTTGCTGTGTCAGTGTCCAACAATGTAACGTTATACAGTATCTCACAAAAGGGAGTACACCCTCACATTTTTGTAAATATATTACTATATCTTTTCATGGGACAACACTGAAGATATGACAATATGATACATAAAGTGGTCAGTGTACATCTTGTATAACAGTGTAAATTTGCTGTCACCTCAAACTAGCTAAATGCACAGTCACTAATGTCTAAACCACTGGCAATAAGAGTGAGTTCACCCCTAAGTGAAAAATGCCCACATTGTGCCAAAATGTCAATATTTTTTGTGGCCTCCATTATTTTCCCAGCACTGTTTTAACTCTCTTGGGCATGGAGTTCACTAGAGCTTCACAGGTTGCCACTGAAATCCTCTTCCAGTCCTCCATGATGACATCACGGAGCTGGTGGATGTTGGAAACCTTGCGCTCCTCCACCTTCCGTTTGAGGATGCCCCACAGATGCTCAACAGGGTTTAGGTCTGGAGACATGCTTGGCCAGTCCAGCACTTTTACCCTCACTTTCTTTAGCAAGGCAGTGGTCATCTTGGAGTGTGTTTGGGGTCGTTATCATGTTGGAATACTGCCCTGTGACACAATTTCCAAAGGGAGAGGATCATGCTCTGCTTCAGTATGTCACAGTACATGTTGGCATTCATGGTTCCCTCAATGAACTGTAGCTCCCCAGTGCCGGCAGCACTCATGCAGCTCCAAACCATGACACTCTCACCACCATGCTTGACTGTAGGCAAGACACACTTGTCTTTGTACTCCTCACCTGGTTGCTTCCACACTTGGTCAGGGGTGTCCAAACTTTTTTCACCAACTGCCACAAACTGCCAGGCCACTCACTCGAGGTGAAGTACGTATTGCCTCACCTGGTTTATTTAAGTTTTTTTTTTTTTTGCTTGTTATGCAAATAAGTTTGGACTGTTAACAGATTTCCCCACCGTGCCTGAAATTTTCTACACTCACTTGTTATCTTGCGTTTCTTTGTTGTTGTCATTTTCAGTCCGCTGTGGCTAAATTTTTCTTTCCTTAATTTTGTTTTGCAGAGGAACTGCCTTGATCAGCTCAGTCACTCCACCTAGAGTTAAAACCAAGAAATGCAATACTGGCAGGTTTCATGTATGGGCCATATTCTGGTATATTTTTGGAATTTGCTGCGGGCCAATTAAAAATGGATCGTGGGCCGCAGTTGTCCCCACGGGCCGTAGTTTGGACACCCCTGATGTAGAGCAACAAATCTTTTTTTCAGATCCTCAGAGAGTTCTTTGCCATGAGGTGCCATGTTGAACTTCCAGTGACCAGTATGAGAGAGTGTAAGAGCGATAACACCAAATTTAACACAGCTGCTCCCCATTCACACCTGAGACCTTGTAACACTCACGAGTCATGTGACACTGGGGAGGGAAAATGGCTAATTGGGCACAATGTGGACATTTTTCACTTAGGGGTGTATTCACTTTTGTTGCCAGTGGTTTAGACATTTAGCTGTGTGTTGAGTTATTATGAGAGGACAGCAAGATGTACATCGACTACTTTACATTGTATCAAAGTGTCATATCTTCAGTGCTGTCCCATCAAAAAGTATAATAAAATATTTACAAAAATGTGAGGGGTGTACTGTATTGAGAGATACTATATATTTACAGTTACCAAGATATGATAAGAAACTTCCTTTAACAAAAGACACAGATGGAGACATGACTCAAGCTCAGAATATGTGTGAGAGCCATCAGAATATGTGTGAGAAGATGCAACGCAAAACCTGCTGTGATGAAGTTTCACAAACTGTCTTCTAAACTGGAGAACTGCAACCCTGAATGTTTTGCAGGAAATTAACTATGAATTGTCATTTTCTGTGTTTTTGACTACTTCACATTATATCATTCTGCATTTCAAACCCTGCGTGGAGGAATCTGCAGGAAAAAGCATAAGCAGTAAGGGAAAGGTGGAATTTAACAGAAAAATTAGGCTGATATCAAATTAACAGCAGGGTCAGAATAAAATGAGAGCTTTTTGTAAATCATGATTGTTTTTGGATCATTGACATAATTATTAACAATTATGTTTTAAAAAGCCTGCCCATTCCTACACAGATGCTGCAAACTGATGTGGAAACTTACTCACAGGACAATGAAACTAAACACAAAATTCTGTGCTTCATTAGAACATGCATCTTCTAACTAAGGCTTCTTTTCAAATCCTGAAATAATAGACCCTGATCTAACAAAAGGACTACTTACAAAAACTTAAATGTTGCTACAGCATACTTACATATTTCAATTAGATTAGGGCTTTAAAGTGTCTGTATTCTTATACATGCAAATTACTTCAAAATATATAAATGAAAGCATTGTTGTGTACTTACAAGGTAGCGCTCAGATGATACACTGACAAGTATGAGGTCATCACCAATTCGAACTTTCTCTCCCTCCGATCTTTGCTTAGAGGCAGGGTGGATAGTCCACCAACAGGCCTCACCTATAATAGGTCAAAAAGAAACACACACACATACGTTACATTGATTAGAATAAAATAAAGCACAATGGATTGTTTGCATCAGTTCCTCCTACGGTCACAGAGTTTAATACATTTAAGTTGTCTGAATTCTGAGTATGATCCCATTTAATTCACCAACAATAAATACACAATGCTTATAAATCATTTTTATTGACAGAAGTCAAACACATCAGAAGCTAAAAGTCTCAGAAACCTATTCTACATGGTGATATACTTGTCCAAAAGTTTGCAGACACCTTTTTCTCAGTGTTTAACCAGAGGTCAATGGTATTACATTTAGTCAGCAGATGAGTTTGTCTCGCCTTTGCTCCATCACTCCAGAGAAGGTTGTTCCATTAATCTAGGGCTTTGTACACCTCTAGCTCAACTCTGGAATTGGCCCTAGTGTCTTTAGGCTCCAGCTGCTGCTCCAGAGCATCCCATTCTGCTGACAAAGCTTCCCTATAAAGACTATACAAGCTGATTTTGTGAGCAATTGAGCACCGGCATCTGCAAAAGTACACCTTAAAGCAGTTAAACTAATACTGTGAACTTTTGGACAATGTACATTTTTTAGTATCACAAAAGTGTTCATGCAGCTGAACCACTTGCCAGATGCCTTTAGAGAGTGAAAGGCCAAAGAATCAAAATAGTAAAACCACTAATCTTTAGGTTTACCTGTTGAGTCCTCCTGAAGTCCAACATCAAATGACAACTTATCTGTCAGAGATCTGGATGTCTTTAAACAGGTCAGATACTGAAACAAGGAGAAAAACCACCCTGAAATATAATGAGGCATCAATAGGACAGAGAGAGAGAGGTTGTACTTTCCTCACCATTCCACTAAATGAGTGTCGGAGGAGGATTGCATGTCCATAGAGCAGAGTTCTGTGTCCACCTCCATGAGTTGCCTGTGTGGACAACAGAGACCAGGCTGTAAGACATTTGTAAGGCTGACATAATGCTTTAGAGCAGGGCCTTTCATCGATCACAGAGACCTAAATGTAAAACATTGTCTTGCATTTTTCCTGCTCTGACATGAATGACCTTAATAAAGGCCTGGATAATAATTTGTGGTGTTATGGAGAGTCATTTCCTAAGAGAAGGCTTTACACAAGATGGTGGAACATTGCAGAGAGGAATAAATTACATTCAGCTACATTAGTGAGTTCAGGCACTGATGCTGGATGATTAGTTCTGGATCACACTAGTCCATCTCACACCAAAGGATAGGTGGAGCCTCACTGTTCCTCTCAAAAGAATAGGTGGAGCCTCACTGTTCCTCTTCCCAATGCTGGACAGCTTTATAAGCCTCAAGCCTCTCCATGGTATTGGAAGTGGTGACTATGTACAGTTGTTCCAGAGCACTCCATGCTATAGCAAGTGTTCTACAAAGAATATAAACGTTCTGTGTTTGCAGATTAATGATTGTGGCAACAATAGGATAGATGAAAAGTAATCTTAATGATTAGAAATGACTAATTTTATTATGTGTCTGTAAAGTCATAATGATGACTGAAGTTAAAGCAAGCCCATTCATCTTGTTTCTCTTCATAATCAAAAACGTGCAAAGGCTAATCACTGAGAAAAAGACCTTCCTGACCTGGAGTGGGTGTGTTAGAGCAGGAAAAATGACTTAAATCTGCAGGGCAGGGTTTCTCCAGCATAAACAGGACTGGGAATATTTGTATCAGAATAAACATGTGCAGTGCATGGGGACAGCATGCCTGCCTATAAGAACCATATCAATGGTGAAGAAGCAATGGACGAGCAGACGATATTTCTCCTCTTATGCACAGTGAGCAAGCAGTACGTCTTGAGGTGAAGGCCCTCAAACAAAGAATCAGATAGATTTGTGTTGCTGATCAGGTTGCAAAAAAAAAATTTTATCTGAACACCTCATATCTGATTCTTTAACTTTAGTTGTGCATAAAAGTAAATACATTTGGAAAAGCATGCACATGTTTGCTATTTTAAAGAAGCACAGCTGAACTGATGACAGTTCCCTCACAGCATGATGGTCAAAGGCCAGTTGTGTAAATCTGTATTCACTCCTAAACAGCAGCAGTTACTCACCTTTCTAACAAGTCTCTATGGAAGGCATTGAAATAAAAGAGGAAAAATATTACATTGCCTCTGCTAATGAACAAAAGGAAAGGAATGTTAAGCATAAAAAGCCAGCCCATAGTGCTTGAAATCATCATGGTTATTTCACAAATATGGAACCTTTACTCATTTACATTGCTCATTTTGTCAACAGAAGGTTTGATCAGCCATTGCATGTCAAATGACAAGGAGTATTGCTACTGCGATTGGCTTGCAGTAGATCTAATGAGGTAAAGTCGCACAGTCACAGACAGAAAGCAAATTCTGAGTTTGGTTAGATGTATCTGATAAAGTGGGCAGTAAGTGGATACAGTGTTTAAAAACTCCAGCAGCATTACTGGCTCTGATCCATGCGCGACAAAAAATAATTCTCCTCAATTGCGGTCCTACAGGGGTTCTGAGCAAGATGAAGATACCTTATACAATGATGCACAATCTATACATTTAACCACCCTCATAGTGCCTTTAAAATAGCATGAAATATTAACAAAATTCAACATACAAATAATTTTAAAGAAAAAGTATAAAGAGGATGCAAAATTGCCATGTAAGTATATGAAAACTATTAAGTAGAATTAAAAATGTCCTGCTTTTTCACCCATTATCCCAAACCATTATCATAGCCACTTATCCAAACCAGGGTCACCTTAGTGCTCATAAGATGGAGGAAAAAAAAGCAAAGCAAAAAAAATAAAAAACACAACAACTCACTAGGTAAGCAGCTTTCAGGTGAATCGGAGAAGCTAAATTGCTAAATTAAAGTTTGTGTTTATCTGATTATAAGGCACAGGGTGATGAAGACTGAGGCTGGTTCCTCTGAGATGTGTGTTTAAAGGCTCACATACTTTTCTTCTAAGGGTCCTGACAGCTAGATGAACTCTAAAAAGGAATAAAGTTTCTAAGATCAAAAGATAAGCAGCTAAAACATCCCCAGAGATCCTGCTGCTGCCCACAGGTGACAAGCCACTGGGCGACCTTTTTGGCTCAGTCAGCCCGGTAGTGGGCCACCGGTGCTACGCCAGTGGGGTCTCTTCTGTAAAAGATGCAGTACCAACAACAGACTGGCATAAAGGCCTTTACAGTCAAATATCACTGCACACATGGAGCTATCAGAGCTTATCAGCTTCACAACAGCAATTTAAACCCCCTTTACACCCTCAACATGAAACAAACACCACCAAAGCCTGCACTTGCAGGACAACTGGCCTTCAACTCACCTTTAAAGATGTGCTGTTTATACTGATACACAGTTAACAAAAATATCCAGCATTTAAACAAAAAAGGCTTTGATTATTATTGCAGGGCACTTAGTTTTTTTATTTTTTTTTATTTAGTAAGTATACATATAAAAATTAGGCAACTTGATACATACACAGTGTTACTACAACTACTACTAACTAATAACCATAAATAGCTAAAATATGCCTGAGCTGTGAAATGATTTTCACTGACAATGTAAGAAGATAGTACTTTGCCCATCAGTTTTTATTGGTACTACTCATACTTTTTATAGTTTTTACTACACTTCATAGGCTGCTTGGGAGCTACCCAGGCTTATGGGGATGTGAATTGAAAAAGTAGTTAAAAGTCAGTTGAACAGCTTAACTCCTAACCTCTGTGAAAAAGAAATTGCCTCATTATTGCTCTTGTTTCACCTGAGCTTCAGAAAAGCAGCCCGTCTTGCCCTTGCTCACATCAGCCAAATGGACAGAAAGCAATTGATTTTATTGCTTTAATGAACATACAATAAAAGTATACGGTAGAGTACAACTGTTCAGACAGGTCCATTTGTCTCTAAACCTCAAAAGCAGATTAGATGGTGGGCTGGGTAAAAGCCATCCTGGTTGTTTCTTCTTAAAACAAAAATGGCTATCAGAGCCAAAGCCCTAAAACTGAATGTGCCCCAGGTTAATCAGTGAAATATTCACCTTTTTAATATAAAGATATAAACTACAGCCAACCTGTTGCCAGGTCTTTCACAGAGTTATACAAAGCAAATCCATCACCACCAGACTATCAGATTGTTTTCCTATTTTAACCTCACTGGATCCCTGCTTTCAGGTTTTCAATTTTGTATTTATTTTGTACATAGATCTTGATATTTAGACATAATAAATATCTGTCAGGATAGATTTGTTGGGTGGCGGTGGCCTAGCGGTTAAGGACTAGTTCCAAAGTCCAGTAGGTCCTGGCTTCAAATCCCAGCCTAGCAGGTTGCCTGTTCCCATCACTGCTCCCAGGACACTGAATATAGCTGCCCCTTGTGGTGTATATGGGTGAAAAGCAGAGATTGCATTTCATTGTGGTTCACGGTGTACTGTGCTTCACAATAACAAAATCACTTTAATTTCAAAAGTTCAATAAAATCAACTAAATTTGCATACAAGTTCAAAACATTTCCTAGCAGTGGAAACAATGCAGTAGCTGGCCAAATAGGATCGACATAGGCTTTACATGAGAATAGCAGCATCATGATGAAGTGCAACATCCATGGGGACTATTACAGGATAAAATAAACATTTAGGGCCTCATCTTTGACAGACTTAACTGTATCTAGCTGTAAAAACCTTGCAGCTGTACAAAACCTGTTGCACTTCAAACTTTTACACACAGCCTTTAAGTACAAAATTAAATTTTCTGCAGGATCTACTGCTTCCATGTTATAGTTTAAGAAAAAAAAAAAGAAAAAAAAAAGAAAAAAAAATCTGCACAGATGACAATATCAGGCAAACCTCCATCATTTCTACTATTTCTAAAAGCCAAGACATGTTGAACATTCAACACAAATTGACTAAACTGAAGCTTACATACAATCTATTCAAAAGAAGCGTCAGTGTTTGCTTTGACCCTGTGCACTTTAGGTCAGATAATCCTTAGTTTAGAGGGCTAGCAGGCAGAAATGTTGCTGGGCTTTACGTAAATTCAAAAAAGTGCAATAAATCTATAACTACGTGTATTTAGTGTATCACAAAAAACATTACTGTATGGGTGAGCAGTAGCTAGGAAGTACAAAGCAGAGGCTCTCATTTAGCCATGACCTATGCCTAAAGTCAAACCTGTCTACTGCTTAAAGGTCTAAGGGGTATTTCTATTATTCAAGCCTCATGTTTGGATTTAAGTCATCATCATGTGAAGGGTTATTGCAGACTACAAGAAATGCATCCATCATACACTGAAGTGAAAAAAGTGAAAGTGACTATTATTGTCATTGTGAAACACCGCACAGCACAACACAACAAAATTCAACCTCTGCGTTTCACCCATACACACATGCAGCAGGGGGCATCGATTAAACATGCCCAGGGAGCAGTGATGGGGATGATACTTTGCTCAAGGGTACCTCAGGGCAACCTACTGAGGGAATCAAACCAACAATCTTCCAATCTGGGGCCAACTCCCTAACCACGAGGCCAGCGCTGCGAAATATTTTTAATTGTGTTGCATTCTGAATTATATCAGTCCCCAAAATCAGAACCACTTGTGATCAAGAGAGTTTAAAAAAGTATTGAAACAGCAGATAATTCACTTTAGCTATGCATGGAAGACATGGTTTTTACACTATATCTGATAAGTGACAGTTTTTGACTTGCATAAAAGTATTCACATAAACAGTTTTAAAGTATATTTAAGTAAATCACAGTAATATTAGGCTACCTGACCCTTGCTTACAATAGCTGCATCAAGCCTGCAACCCACTGAATTCACAAAAATGTTTTTATCTTACATTTACATTATTTAGCAGATGCTCTTATCCAGAGTGACTTCCATGTCCAAAGTACAGGGACAGTCCCCCTGGATCAATTCAGGGTTATGGATCTTGATCAGGAACCCAATGGTGGTAGTACTAGAGGTGAGATTCAAATCTGGGACCTCTTGATCCATAGGTCTGTAGGCAAGTACCCTACCACCACCACCCTATTATGGTTTTGTTATGGTTTTTACTATAGCATCTTTCAGCTGTTTGTTGAAAGAGCAAGTAGTAAAGAGCAAGTAAAGCAAGTTAAGGATCTAGGAAATTGCAAACAAAATTGGAAACTTCCTACTTTTTCGTCCTAATGAAGATTTTCATTAACTTATGGTTGTATGACTGCTTGATAATTCCCAGGAATTCCTCCTGATTTGTTTGGAGGCTTTTCTTAAATTTTCTGTAAATTCCAGAATTTATTCTGCTGCTACCGTTGTGAGCTACATTGTCAATTAATATTGAGAGTCTGTTGCAGAAGCAGTCATGCAAGCTCAAGTCATGGGCTCACCTCCAGTGTGCTTTACAATGTTGATGTTTTGGATCATAAGCATATCATTATTCTTCACATTTTCAATCAAATTTGTAGAAATTCATCTTTGTCTCATCAGTCTATAAGCCATTGTCAAGCAACTTGACAAATCTGAAAGTTCCCATCCATTTTCCTTACTGCTGATGAGCGGTCTGCATCATAATGGTCTCTATAATTCTGCTCTCTGTCTTACGACCACTGAATTGTGATTGTTCAGGATGTAACAGACTGCTGGTTTGGGGGTTTTCTGTAGAACTGTCACAATTAGTCTTTTATTAGCTGTTCTCTTTGACCAAACTGTTTGACATCCGTTTCTAAGTTTCCTCATATTTGTACTGGCTATGCACGTTTGTGAAATGCTTCTAATGAATAGTCTCTGGTCTTTAAAAAAAAAAAAAAAAAAGTCTTCAGGCACTTCTAAGTTTTATCTAAGAGTAGATAGGAACTATTTATATTCTAATAGGCAACTCTTGCACATGAAATACCTGTCAGCCTCTAGTGTTTCAATACTTTAGCTCCCTTGAAAAACTGGGTTTTCAGAAACAAAAAGGTACAACATTTAGTGTAATTTAACAGACCTAGATGTAAATACAAGAAAAGAAAAGCTTCACTAGTGCCAGAGAGGAATGTGTATCCTACTTATTTTCTATCTAAAAATAAATAATAAAATAAATAAATAAATAAAAATAAAAGAAATCTTTTTTCATTAAAAGGATACATTTTTATGACAGCTCTATAACTACAACTGAGGTCATTAATTTCTAATATAGTTTTAGCATTCATGTTCTTTTGCTACAATGGGTTTCAAGTACCTCAAAATATGAAAATGTGATATGCAACTTTAGGGAACAGGTCCCATTCGTCTACAATGTGAACACTCAAGTGACTAACACTCCTCTTAAAAGCTCTTTAGTTTCTGCTAAATATTAACACCTTCTGGGTGAATATAATAATCCTCATCACTGAATATGCACCGCTGGCAGCTGCTTGTGTTCCAGTTCACTAAAAGAATCCATTATATTGCCATTGACAAAGCTTCTGCATGCTTACTATGAACTGCTGTGGTTCTAAATACAGGGCAGGAACCCAAAGCGCAAACAAACCTTATTTCTTTTTTTTTGTGTGTCTTACTGTAATAAACAGTGTGCCTTTGTGTTTAAAAAAAGAGAAACCATGACAATAAGTAATGAACATAACAGGAGTGAAAACCATGGAACTGTCCCATTTGCATAGATTTTAAAAACCAAGTTATATAATAGATCAGTATTCCTGAACTTGTGGATGAAATTGTTTCAACAAAAGACCACTTAATGTTACTTGTCTTATGATTGTTTAACTCTGCTAGATTTTACTTGTGACTGTTGCATTCACGCCTGGAATATTCCACTGAAGCAACTGCAATACAAGGACACTTACCAGTTGTATACACACACACCCTGAGGACAGCAAAGGGCTTCATCTTCCCCTTCTCCTCTCTGCTGCTATATGGTGCACAGTACTTCTCTGCATTTGGTAATTAAAACTCTACCTAAATCTGAGAGTTTCTTCTTTTCGATGGAAGGAAAGTTTCTTCCACAAACTCATGACAGTGTTGACATGTGGATGGGCGTTTTCCAGTTCACCTAGTCCACTTGCTGTACTCACATCATTATTTTGCGCAGTTTTGGCCAGCATCTCCTGCAGCGCCCGGACAGAAAGTGACTGCTCCAGCACGAAATTACAGATGCACAGGTCTGGAGGGACATACTGGAAGAGACAGAGACCAGAAGAACCATCAATAGTGCAACTGACATTAACACGAAAAATACAGAAACCTGCTCATAATTCCCATTTTGCATTTATTTCTTTAAGCCACTTATCCTGGAAGTGCAGGGAAATGCTAAAGCCTATATCAGAATTGGGTAAAAGACAGAAAAACACCCTAAATGCAGGGCAGACAAACACATTTACACTCTTTCATACCTGTGGAGGGAAATTTAGTATCTCCAAACCACCTAATGCACTGTTGGAGAAAACCAGAGGACCTGGCTGAACACCCACGAAAACATTCACCACTTTGGCACAAGGTGCAGTGGCAACATAGATTTGGCTGCTGCTCCACATTGGAATTTGTTTGTTATTTGTCTGGACTTACCTAATGGTTCAGGAATTTCCACCCATTTCAGGTTAAGAACTGGCCAAAGTTATTGTCACAGTCTGATTAGGTTTAGGCACCACTAAGCTGAGTCTCACTGGCTCATGAGTTTATCATCAAGATTCAGGAAACTTCACCAAGGCAGCAGGGCTTGAATGGACCTTGAGCCGTAAGCCTTTTCACCATGGCAGGGGAGTTTGAGTGGGTTGAATCTGGAGAAGGAACTAAATCTTCCTGCTGTATTTACAACCTTTAGCTCAACATTAAAGATGTAAAATTACATAGGTAGAATGTCAGACAACAGATGAAATGAAACACCATACTCCAAAAAAGTGGAACATTGTCCATGCTGGCTATAGTTTTAGTTAATGGCATTTTAACAATAGAAACAATAATAGTCAATGAAAAAAATCCCACTACTTTTCAGCTTTATGGGCTGTTTAACTTGAGTTTAACTTGGTTGTAATAAATGCCAAACTGCATATTTTATATTACTATTATAATGCTGCATATGTTTGAGAAAGGTTCATTTAAATTATGCCCAAGCTTAAATGTCTGTCATTTTGGTGTTTCAGGTTCCTTCCTGTTTAACAGCTTGTATTGTTTCCTTCCCCATCATTTATTTTTTAATTTAAATCACACTCACAGATGCATCACGTCCCAACATCACCACCTGCAGTGTTGTGCTACACTCCTCTGCCTGACTCCGCTTAACACCAGCGCTCAGTCCCCAGTGCTTCAACTCCAACATGAAAGTGCTTCAAACTCATTTCACAAAAAAACTGTATTCAATTTACATTTAATTACAAGCAGCCAAGTTACAAGTGCAGCTACAAGTGCAGCCTTGGAGCCAAACCATAACTTTGCCATCCCCCCCAATTACACTGTAGCTGCCACCTAGACAATCATTAAACACACTCCTTTACTTATCAACATCCATACAGATCTGAAATCCACAATATTCCAAAATGAATTCCTAAATTGAAAAAAAATAATTCTCAAAAATCCATCACACTGTTGGCCAAGCTCCAAGGCAATTTGGTATCATTCATCACTGCCCAAGAAAAGTAGCACTGATGGAAGACTCTGACAACTTGCTTGCTCAAATAATTGTGCATTATGTATGGTAGTGCATGGCATGTCCATGCTAAGAAACACTTTCTTGGAATGATAATGGACACATACATGTAACGAACATCTAAAGTAAACAATAACAAGCACACAATATTCAAGTGAAGTGAAAGTGAAAGTGACAACCCTCGTCATTGCGAGGTCACAGCACTGCAAGCGTGAACCACAACAAAATTGGACCTCTGCTTTTAACCCATGCACACAAACACCGTGCAGCAGTGGGCAGCTATTGAAAGTGCCCGGGGAGCAGTGACAGGGACAGTACCTTGCTCAGGGGTACCTCAGGGCAACCTACTTGTGAGGGAATCGAATCCACAATCTTCCGATGTTGGGCCAACTCCCTAACCACTAGGCCACCGCTGCCCCAGACCTCTACATTTAACCCATGCACACTCAAACCCGTGCAGCAGTGGGCAGCTATTGAAAGCTGCCCGGGGAGCAGTGACGGGGACAGTACCTTGCTCAAGGGTACCTCAGGGCAACCTATTGGGAAGGGGTTCGAACCCCTGATCCTCCAATCATGCGGCTAACCACTAGGCCACCGCTGCCCCGGTGAATTCCGTCTACATAGAATGCTCACTCATTTTTATAGCCACTTCTCCACAGTTGTGGGGGGTGCTGGAGCCTATTCCAGCTCTCACAGAGCAAAAGACAAGGAAACATACAACCAGAGAACAAGGGGAGAGGAGAAAAAAAAAGAATGAATGAATGAATGAATAAATAAATAAATAAAAATACACTGAACGGTACCAGTACTCAAAGTGCGTAACTCTCCTTTAGTCCACACACACCAACCAACTAAAAACCCACCAGAAGTCATAATTAGAGCAATGAATAATGAATGAAGAAACAGAGGTATTCAGATTAACCAGCAAGAAGCAATAAGTATTGGAAGTTGCTCATTAGAAGCTATAAAGAATAAGATACATGGTTTATATTGAACATGTTTTGCGGATATCACTATTAACATATAAGGTACTCAATGGGAGATGCACCAACAAATGATGGCTTTATTCTTATGTCTGATCCCGTTCAGGGGAGAGGAGAGAAGAAAAAAAAATGCACACATTTTGGTGCAACTGCAACATGCACTCACAAAGGTGCTGAACATAATGTTCAATCCCTGCTTAAACTTTTCTTGTGTGTTTGTGAAGACTAAGCCATCAGTGAAGCACTCCTCAAAACCAGAAATGTGTTATTCTAAGACAACAAAATCAAGATTTGCAAGTCTGTACTTTTCAAAAATACTATTAATTATTATTAAACTCCATTCCAGGGGGTGGTGGCAGGGTCGAGCACAGCCCGATAGTTCCACTCGAGCATCTCCCACTACACCTGACAATAAGTCTGAAGCAGGTGTTTGAGCAGGGAAATCAGAAAACTGCACTAATAAGTACTGTACAGACAAGCCTTGAAAGAACATGACCAATAGTAGTCTTAGTCATACTTAGTTGCATGGATTGATTTGTTTTTTTATGTATATGGCAGACATCTCATTGATGAAGTATTTACTTTTAAACTGGATCAGTACAGTAGATCAGGTAATGCTGTAGTTTAACAAATCTATGGAAGAGCAAATCTGCATCTACCATGTCTTGTCAATGTCTTTCTTTGTATTTTCCATATGCATTTGCATTGCTGTGGTCTTTATCCCAACATTTGCCCTACCTTAGCCTTTGCCTTGTAATAACATGTTAAGCTGGGTCTCGTCTGTGTCCTCTCCTCAGCACAGGGGTGCTCCATCAGGTGTACATAACTTCTCTTGTTGGGTACTCAAGTCAGGGTTCACCACAGCAGACCAATCATCTCCATTTCTCCTGTTCCTCTGCATCTTTCTCCTTCAAACAGCTGCATGTCCTCTCTTACAACATCCATAAACCTCATATATATATATATATATATATATATATATATATATATACACATATATGAGGTTTATGGATGTAGCAAGAGAGGACATGCAGCTATACATGAGATTTATGGATGTAGTAAGAGAGGACATGCAGCTGTTTGAAGGAGAAAGATGCAGAGGAAGAAGAGGAGTTTGGTGATTGGCTCAAGAAACTGAGCCCAAAGGAAAGAGAAGTTAGATTTCTTTCACTTGATATATATAAATTTCATTAATGCCAACTTGAGATGGGAGATTGAGTACTTGTATCCCCGTTCAACCAGACCCCAAAACAACAAAAGCCTGCACTTCCAGCTCATATGTCCATAATAATTTAACAGCAATGCTGGATTGTAAGGTGGCTTTATAGTGCTGCTGCTGATTGCTGATTGTTGTCAGGTGTGGCTCTGCCCCCCCTCCTGCCTGGAGGGTGATTGTGCTGTCCTCTGCTGGCTGGTTCTGGTACAATTGACCCCACACTGGATGGCACCCTTGCAACATATATATATAATATACTCCTGTTTATTTGTATTTCATCAATGTCATCAAAGACATTTTCTTTCTATTCTACAGTTTCCAACAATAGTTATAGTTTCAAACAATTTTCTTGGCCAGAACACAAAATATGTAACAGTGACTGTTTGTCAGTCCAGGTAAGCATACTAATTTAGTTTTAAATGCTGACAAAATGCATCTCCTCATCAAAAACCTAATCAGACAATCAAGAAATATTTTGAATCTCAATGGGCGACATGATGGATATTTTAATTCGGAGTCTCATCTATAGTATCAGCTGAGAGCCAGGACCTGTTTATGATTATTGTTCCTTATTATCAGACCTAAATCCAGTAATAACTGATGCAGATTTGGCTTAAAACTTGTATTGTGATATTTTACATTCATGGTACGTCTAGCAACATACTATAAGAATAAATTAAAAAGTTCATTTGGTAACACAGAATAATAAATTACTGTAGATTTCCTGTTTTGTAGTTTACTAAAAGTGAAAGTGACAAGCCTTGTCATTGTCAATACACAACACAGCACAACACAATGAAATTCAACCTCTGGGTTTCACCCATACACACACATGCAGCAGCGGGCAGCTACTGAAAGTGCCCAGGGAGCAGTGACGGGGACGGTACCTTGCTCAAGGGTACCTCAGGGCAACCTACTGGTGAGGGAATCGAACCCACAATCTTCCAATCCAGGGCCAACTTTCTAACCACTAGTGGCATGACTTGTTCCCTTCACTCACCAACAAAGCTAAGACCTGGTTTATGCAGTCAAATACAAATATAGGTTATTAAGACAATATAAAATGCAGTCAAAGACTTTTTTTTTAGTGGGGGGGGGTACATTTCAGTGTTATCATTCATTAAACTGAAATAATGGGTTAATTTAAAGGTGTCAAACAAATTTAATTGGAGCAATGACCTCAAATTCCCAGCAGATATAATGGACATTTAATTGATTTATCACTGCTAACAAAGCAACATAAACCAATGGGTAAAAAATGACCTTTGATTTGAGAAAAAATGTTCTCCTCTAATACTGATCATTCTTTTTAAATGATGTTCTTTAAATATCAATAAAATTGATCGTTAGCATGACAAATTACACATCACACTACACTTTTTTCAGCATACTACTGATATTGTAAATACATTACCAAATGTACATATCATAACAAAGAAAGTCCAATGGGATTTAATGCATTTTATATAAATCTTTATATATATCATCTTTATCAGTATCTGCTCAGTACTGTATAATGGACACTTCCTGCCCATATGCCTCTCTGAAGTGACTGCTACACTTCCTGTTGCTTGTACGGTTTGATAAATCTCAACACAAGCTCAGTCATGATTAAAATAACGAAAATGCATCCAAATTTCTTATTTTGAATCTACAGACTGATATCTGTGCTTAAACTCAATGTAATTAAGGCCCAGGAACCCATTTCCCAAATGTGATGAAAAAGTCGAGTATTCCACTAATGCGCAACCTAGTAGAAGTCGAGATGGGTTCAGTAAGTGGGAAGGCAAGAACAGTTGATGTTAGATTTGGGAAGAGAGCCAAAGAGGCCAGCACAGCAGGTTGACAGTTTGAGGTAAGGAGTGAGCTATGAACCTGCAAAAAGATAAATTGAGCACATATAAATGTAAACTTTCCTCCTTCCTCTGTAGTAAGCAGCAAACACAAAAAAACTTGGTTAAACTGGATCATGTCATAATTCTCTAACAAATCTTTTTTTATCTTTTTGAAGACTTCTCCTTCTTCATTCGGTTGCTCTTGTTAGGGGTCACCACAGCAGATAATCCATCTCCATGTCTTTCGGTCCTCTGCATCAAAGCCTTTAATGGACCATAGCGAACATAAATTCCTCTCACTGACATTAAAAACACTTAGAAATCATTCAGTATAAAATTCAAAGTGCCTGGTTTGTACTCAGTGTGCATACTTTTCAGCTGCAGAGTTGCAGAGGAATCCATTTCTCCTTCTTTCTTCTTAGAATGTTAAAAAAAAAGAAGCATCACTTTTTACTGTTAAAAATCCATCTGTAGAACAGTTGTGTTAGGTTTGAAAAGGAATATTAAACCTGAATAAACCATGGTCCAGCTCTATATTGGCCAAGCTATTTGAGATTCAGGCAAGATGTGAACAATCAGAAAACTGATGCTCCAGGTTTTTGCTCCAGGTTCTAAACTCAAAACAGGCTTGCTAGTTTTAAAGGCAGAGCACACAGTTCAGAGCACAGGTGTTATTTGTTTGTTTTTGGCAAGTGTTTTGGCTTATTTAATTATTTTGCTCTATTTAATGATTATTTTATAAGGGGGTGGCATAGTGGTGCAGTGGGTAGTGCTGTCACAGCAAGAAGACCCTGGGTTCGGTTCCCAGGTGAGCCAGGATAGACTCCAATACCACCCCTGATCTTTATCAGGACAAGCGGCTATGAAAATGAGTGAGTGAGAGTTTTTATAAGAAGTTTTACAGTTATTTGAGTTATTTAATTTTTTTACTTCTTTTTTTAACACTTTTTTAAATGTGCATATTATTATTAACAAAACTGATATTATTTAAAGAATCCTGAGTAAGAATCATGATGCCAGCACAACACATACCCTATGTGACACATACTGTCTAAAATGCCTTACATTGTAGTAACATTCCATTTTTTACCACATTACCCATCCCTATTTATATGTAAATTCTTTGTATTGACTACTTTGACTTTCTGAATGTCAGAACACAAAATGAAAAGTCAGCAAAGAAAACAAGACACACATAAATCAGAAGATGCATGTCCACTCTAGACTGCAATTTCCAGTAGATATTATTTAAAGTGATGAACATTTTAAATCCCCTGCACACTGATGCATTTAACAACTACTAATACACAACAGCAAATCACACTGCTTTTCATAAACAAATAGAATCCTCATGAGATGACAACTGCATTCGATGCTGCCATGCATGCTAATGACCCATTTTGAAATTGTACTGAGTGTGATATTGAGTGGACAGAACTGTCAGCAACACGCATAGGCTGCAGCAGAATAACAGCAGTATGACCCAATTTACAGAGACAGATGTCAATTTATTGGAACTCCAGTGTCTTACAAGACCAATTGCTAAATAGGCTCTGAGTCTCTGAGTACGTTTAACACAACCATGTCAAAAAGAATCAGACCATTTGTCACAAGCCTGTGCTCATGATATTGGATTAACAAAGCTTTAATTTTTTTCCAAAATGAGACAGTTGTCTATTGAGGCCAGTCACCCAAACACTACAACCCTCAAATGTGGAAAATGGGCAACATGGTGGAAATATAAAATCACAATCCTCAACGCATTTTCACATGTATCACCATAACTAATTTTTCTGAAATCTTCAAAGAACCTGGATCAGAAAAATGCACCAGTAAAAATGTGGCATTCCATTGAAAAACAACTAGGATTATTAATTCATTAATTTTCTGACGCATGTCAGCTCCCATCGCAGGGAGGAGCGTGACGGGGATGGCACCTTGCTCAAGGGTACCTCAGGGCAACCTATTGGGAAGGAGTTCGAACCCCCGATCCTCCAAATAGGACTTAAACATTTATAAATAAGAACTTTGTAATTAAAACATTAAAACAGTACTGACTCCTCTATAGCATTTAATATAGTTAGGAAATACTACAACTATCTAAGGTTGTGCATTAAAGTTGAGTGAGAAGAAAAGCACAAAGGTCTGTAATTATCTGAGCATTAATATTGAAACAATATCAGTAAAAGTGTGAAACTCCAATACAACAGCCAATATCATGCTCAGCAGAGATATATATCTACTTATGTACACAACAAACAGAGGCTTGCATTTGACCACTGAGTAAAAAGTAAAAACAATGAGATCGATTCTTCTGAATCTAACCTTTTTAAGGCCGATTTTTATCACAGCTCTCAGTGCCAGCTCTTTCTGGAGACATCTTCTTCTCCAATCACCTTATTGCCAAATTAGATTAGGCAAAGAATGAGGACCAACAACTGTCTGGAATATTTTTAATCAAAATGATGCTTCTGAAGCTAATACACAAACACACACATACAATGAGGGAAAATTAATATTTTGTTTTTGCCAATACTTTTTAAAAAATGTACAACTTAAATGAAAAGAGAGAAATGTTTTCACAAAAACAAAGTAATATATTTGGGTAAAACCCAAATTAATAGGAAAAGGGATTCAGATCCTAAAAGTTAGCGGCATTAGTACTTAAAATTATTTAGCTAGCTTTCAAATTCACTGTGGTTTAGTTTAGAGCTAGTGCTCTTTACAAACCATCTTAAATTTCTATACAGTCGCAGGAGGTTTCAAAAGTAAAACTTTTTTTATTTTATTTTGGGAATTTTTGTCTTCTTAAAATTGTCTACATTCTGTCCTTTCTGAGCCAATGAGATTAAAATCCTTTGATATTTCATGGTATATCACACTTTTCATGTGTACTTTTTTTGGCTTTGCAACTTTCCAGTTGCATGCTGTCAAACCAGTTGTACTGACAAATATATTCATCTCCATTAGTGTGTTGTTTATTTAACTTCTTTTAATGTCAGAACAATTTTAACTCAGCAAATTTCATTTAAATAACTTTTTTTGATAGAATCTTGCAGAGGTGTAATTTCGTTGTGGCTCACTGTGTGTTGTGTTATGTTTCACAAAGACAAGAAAAATCACTTTCACTTCACTTTCATAATAAAAATTCAAAAGACTAACAACAAGATATAAGCCAGAAGCCTTTTCACTCTGGTGTTTCTACAGGCTCTTCTTTTCTTCTTTTTCTTTCGGCTGCTCCCGTTTAGGGGTCGCCACAGCAGATCAACTGTCTCCATTTCTTCCGGTCCTCTGCATCTTCCTGCTTCAAACCGACCACCTGCATGTCCTCTCTCACCACGTCCATAAACCTCCTCTTTGGTCTTCCTCTTCTCCTCTTTCTTGGCAGCTCCATCTTCAACATCCTCCTTCCAATATAATCCTCATCTCTTCTCTGGACATGTCCAAACCAACGCAACCTTGCTTCTCTAACCTTGTCTCCAAGACATCTAACCTGAGCTGTCCCTCTAATATACTCATTTCTAATCCTGTCCATCCTCGTCACACCCAACGAAAATCTCAGCATCTTTAACTCTGACACCTCCAATTCTGCCTCCTGCCTTTTTGTCAGTGCCATCATCTCCAACTCATACAACATAGCTGGTCTCACTACTGTCCTATAAACCTTCCCTTTTACTCTAGCTTGTACACGTCTGTCACAAATCATTCCAGCTACTCTTCTCCACCCATTCCAACCTGCCTGCACTCTCTTCTTCACCTCTCTTCCACACTCGCCGTTACACTGAACTGTTGATCCCAAGTATTTAAACTCCTCCACCTTTGTTACCTCCATTCCCTGCATCCTAACCACTCCACTTCCCTCCCTTTCATTCACACTCATGTATTCTGTCTTTGCCCTTCTCCCTTTCATTCCTCGGTGGCCTAGTGGTTAAGGCGTTAGCCGCATGATCGGAGGATCGGGGGATCGAACCCCTTCCTAATAGGTTGCCCTGAGGTACCCTTGAGCAAGGTACTGTCCCCATCACTGCTCCCCGGGCGCTTTCAATAGCAGCCCACTGCTGCACGGGTTTGAGTGTGCATGGGTTAAATGCAGAGGTCCAATTTCATTGTGGTTCATGTGTGCTGTGCCGTGACCTTGCAATGACAAGGGTTGTCACTTTCACTTTTTCCTCTCCAGAGCATATCTCCATCTCTCCAGGTTCCCCTCAAGCTGCTCCCTACTCTCACTGCAGATCACAGTATCATCAGCAAACATCATCGTCCACGGAGACTCCTGTCTAAGCTCATCTGTCAACCTGTCCATTGCTATTGCAAACAAGAATGGGCTCAGTGCTGATCCTTGATGTAATCCAACCTCTACCTTAAATGCATCAGTCACTCCCACTGCAGATCTCACCACTGTTACACTGCCTGAATCCTGAACTACTCTCACATACTTCACTGCAACACCAGACTTCCTCATACAAAACCAAAACTCCTCTCTAGGCAACCTGTCATATTGCTTTCTCCAAGTCCACAAAGGCACAGTGCAGTGCCTTCTGACCTTCTCTGTACTTCTCCATCAACACCCTCAGAGCGAACATTGCATCTGTAGTGCTCTTTCTCAGCATAAAACCATACTGCTGTTCACTAATCCTCACCTCTTTTCTTAACCTAGCTTCCACGACTCTTTCCCATAACTTCATGCTGTGGCTGAACAACTTTATCCCTCTATAGTTACTACAGTTCTGTGCATCACCCTTATTCTTGAAGATCGGTACCAGTATACTTTGTCTCCACTCCTCAGGCATCTTCTCACTTGCCAAGATTGTGTTAAACAATCTGGTCAGAAACTCAACTGCCATCTCCCCTAAACATCTCCATGCTTCTACTGGTATGTCATCCGGTCCAACAGCCTTTCCATTCTTCATCCTCTTCATCACTGCCTTTACTTCCATCTTGTCTATTTGCTGCACTTCGGTTCAATCTTCTCACATCATCCAGTCTTCTCTCTCTCTCATTTTCTTCATTCATCAGCCCCTCAAAGTATTCCTTCCATCTGCTCAACACGCTCTGTTCACCTGTGAGTACGTTTCCATTTCTATCTTTAATCGCCCTGACCTGTTGCACATCTTTCCCAGATCTGTCTCTCTGTCTAGCCAATCGGTAAAGGTCCTTTTCTCCCTCTTGACTGTCCAACCTCTCATACAATTCACCAAACAACTTATCTTTGGCCTTTGCCACTGCTTTCTTTGCCCTGCGGTTCATCTCCTTGTACACCTGTCTACTTTCTTCATCTCTCTGACTGTCCCATGTCTTCTTTGCCTCCCTCTTCTTTTGAATACACTCCTGTACTTCTTGGTTCCACCACCAGGTTTCCTTATCCTCCTTCTTCCTTCCAGATGTCACACCAAGTACATTTCTAGCCGTCTGCCTTATCACTTCTTAATGCACTTAATTCCTGCCATGAATCACATGCAGATGAGCACAGCTAGATTCCAGCGAGCCTGTTTCAAACACATCTTCTACATAGGAAGGAAGAAAATCTTGCTTTAAAAAAAGCATATCCAAACATGCTAATAGAGCTAAGATGATTCCTTGAGCAAATCAAGCAACTCCAGCTACCAAAAAATCAAAGAGTAAGCCTTTCAAAGTCAAAGTCAAATCAAAGTTCTGTATTATATATACCCATATACAGCTCACAGCAGATTATTACTATTGCCCCAAGCACAATTGCCTTACACTGTAGACTCATGATGTAAAAAAGGTGATTTGCACATTGCAAATGGGAGAAAAGAGCAAGGCCCCAAGGGAAAAAAAAACAGATGCACCAATTACTAAGACCAAGAACTACTGACAAGCTTACAGAGCTTTCCACTATGCAGCTGCAGTTTTAAATCCAATACTAGACCCCTAAAATCTGGAGTTGGGACTTAAATTTAACCACTTTCTTGAACCTAAAACAGATAAGGCTTTACAGAAAGACCCTACGCAAACCAGCAAACCATCAAACCAGCAAGCCAATCAACCAGACCAGTAGGTTGCCCTAAGGAACCCTTGAGCAAAGTACCATTTCCATCACTTCTCCTTGTCCTCCTTTCATCAATTCTCGGTTGCTGGATATAGCTGCCCCTGCTTCATGTGTGTGTTTGGGTGAAAAGCAGAGGCTGTATTTCATTGCGGTTCACTGTGTGCTGTGCTTTGTATTCACAATGTCAATTAGCTGCTTTCACTTTTGAAGCAGGGGCAGCGGTGGCCTAGTGGGTAGGGTGTTGGCCACATGATCGGTGGATCAGGGGTTCAAACCCCTTCCCAATGGGTTGCCCTGAGGTACCCTTGAGCAAGGTGCCGTTCCCGTCCCGCTCCTCCCTGCGATGGGCTGGCGACCTATTCAGGGTGTGTCCCCCGTCCTCGCCCTGTGTGCGCTGGGTTGGACACCAGCGCAATCCTGTTTGGGACAAGCAGCAGATAATGGACTTTTGAAGCAGTGGCCAGAAATTTTAGAAGAAGGGTGAAGAAGACTTCCATGTTACAATAACTGAATGTGCAGGAGAGTCAGCTTGCTTATAGCACTACTTTAATTTGATCTAACCACCGGCAGGGTGACATATACAGGATTAAACGTATTGTATTTATGATATTTTTGTTCACCACAGGGTGCAATAGCGTTGATTTTTTGAAAGTATAGAAAAAAGCAGGTCAGACCCTGAGTTCTTTATTTAGGCATGTCAGGATCTACAAAAAGATGCCATATCTCAGAGGCATACACAATCCCAAGTTATCTTTACTTAATACCAACTACAACAAATATGTCAACAGATAAGAGTGATCAAGCCCCTGTGAATGACAAACTGTCTATTTCAGCAAACGCAAAGATTCTGGAAAGCTGCAGAATGGTTTGCTCAACCATTTTGTTAATTTATTATTTTATTTATTGCACCTAAATGCTTCAGCTGAAGTCAGAGTGCAGACAAAAAACAAGCAAATTGCTGTAATTCCATTTTAAGATATTTCTCACTGGAATTAATAGCTTTGTTCCATGCCAAGTGGAACATATCAGACAGTATATAAGGGCAGGATAAATTTGTGACAAGAGAGCTTTACTCTTCTTTATAGAAGCAGCCCAAAAAATGAGCTAGAGGTGTAAAAGAGAGATGTTACTGAGAATAATACAGCAAAAAGGGCCAAAAAACATGATATTACTCTGGCACATTAAGAGATTCCTGTCCTGTTGGAATCTAGAACTCTAATCACAAGATAAATGTCAGTAAAAGTTTCACTGTGTGGAGCTACTGACAGGCGACATTCTACAGACAAGCATCTCATGGACCACATTCCTGATTGGCCAGGTGTCAGGGTCGGAGGGATGAGGTAGGATGTAAGTGTGTGTCTGGGAGCCGGTTGGGGGTTTTATTGAATGGACAAACTGTAAACACACTACTTATAAACATCAAACACAAACCAAATGGAACAAAGACACAGACGATAAAGAGGCAATCATATGACAAAGACAAGATGACAAATAATCAACAATTGCTCCCTGACACAGGGTTGTTTATACACAGACTCTAATGAGGCATGGGGCCAAGGTCAGGATCCCAAACACGGCCAGGTGTGCATACCTGTGACCTACCTGTGACATCAGGAAACGTTTAATGGTTTGCCATTTTGTGACCACATTACATAGAAATCCTTATTGAATTTTGCCATTTTGAAACTGAAAGGACTGTCCAAAAGACCTTGGTAATAATGGTACACATCACAAATTTTATGCCCTTGTTGTGATGCCAGCACTCATCAGTATTCAATCAGCAGCCATAAACCTCATCAGTAGTAAACCTTTCAGCTGTTTAAACCACTTATGAGCCAAATGATTAATAGAGTGTACCTTTAACCGCAATTTTACAGAGAAAACAGTGATTGTCTTCATTCATAATCATTACATTACAAAAACCTGCTCATCTGACACTTCTGAGAAACCCGTTTATGCATGCTCAGTATATATGATTATAAATTTAACAATTTGCTGCTGGCATTGAGTTGAATCAACCAATCTTGTTAAGATGTGCATACCTTGGCCTCTGAGGTGGGTTCCAGGTAGCACAGTCGATTGCCGAGCCCTTCAGCAGAAAGGCAGAACTTGCGATTCTCCTTCTGGATGCAGGCCACACACTGCAGCACCACCTCATCATCCTGTCAGGAGACAATGCAAAGGATTACAGATGAGAGATACGGAAACAAATGGCTCAACCATGACCAACCATGCTATTTTATATACATTTTTAATCATTACATGAAACAGCACATGTATGGGCACCAACGTGGGTAAAATAGCTGGGGAGGAAATATATGCCTTAGCATAACATGCTGTTAAATATATCTGTGCACCATTACAGCTTGTATGGGGAACATGAGGTAGTAACAAATAAGACAATTGTAATATATATATTTTTTTGCTTTTAGCCTTTAATTGTTCCCGTTAACAAAATACAGTACATAAAATACACATACTAAAACTATTACTGTATTTGGGTGACAGTATGACCCATAGAGTCCAACTTTCAAACAAAAGAGATTTGTTGATCATCAAAGGAAATTTGCTCCATTTGTTAAATTTTATACTTTGACTTTGTTGTTTGTGAATTCTTTCATCATTTAAACTTCAAAGCTGGTTGACTCACAGGGACGTTCCTTTTAGCTTGTGTTGTTTTTGCTGTAACAAGCAAAATGTATTAAATGGAGTAAAACCTGTAGTGGAGATCTACTTCAGCACTGCAAAGAGGGTGCTTGCCTGCTGTCCCTCACATAAACTCAGGCATATTTTCCTGCCAATCAAACAGTTTGAAATGGGTTTGTGTTAAGCAGCAAAGAAGATCAAAGAACACAAATAGATGTTTAAAATCAAAATAGATGTTTATTTAAAAAATAAGCTTAAAATGATTTATTGTGAGTTGGCTCATGTCATGTTGCGGAGGGGAAAAGAGGCGCAAGTGCACGGCGGCGATTTTAGAGGGTTTATTTGATGAACAAATGAACGTAGGATACAAAAACCGGGTGAGCCACAACAAAGAACAGGCGAGTCTGGGTTGGTCTGGAACTCCTTAAATACTAAGCTAGCCAGGTGTGAGGGATTAAGTGGTGACGGTAATTGGGTGTACTGGAAAACATGGTCAGAACTCCGGTGATCGGGACCGAGGCGTGTCGCGAACCGTGACAGCTCAAGACCATTTCTGGTCTTTGTTCCACACTAGGGCTTGAGTTTTATGTCTTAGCCATATTTGCAGGATCTGTAAATTCCATAAAAGCATTTTTCTCATTTCCCCATCTTAATGCTTTGTGTTTTCAGTGTTTCAGTGTGTAAAAAAAATTTAAGTGTATTTTTTGGAATTTAAGTGGATTATTATATATTATTTTCCTAGAGTGAGACATTTGTATGTATGTTGTATTGGAAAATGAAACATAACATATAACAATAACAGTAAAAATGTGTGATTTAAAAATGACAGTTTAGTAATTATTAATAATAATGTATTTAATTAAGATAATCAAGATAATAATTTAAGATAATTAAGTTGTAGCATATTTATGTGACAAAATGTGTCAGAAGTGCCTACATGCACTTATCCTGTTATTTAAAGTACATGTTTATCACATTAAAAGAAAAATGTTCCAGGAATCGCTTTAGGTTATTTACTCGGCTCTGTGTTACAAATGAGAGTGAGGTAGTGTAATTTATGGGAGCATTTAGGTTCACTGCAGATAACGATCAAACTAAAACACAGGTTGGTGAGCTTTGAAGTGAAAGAGGCTAAAACTCTTTTTTTTAACTCGGAGAGGATTAAATCATAAAAGCATAGAAGAGTGTGTTGGATGCTTTTTGTCTCCAGATCCAAACATGCAGCAGAATTTAAAGAACAGGGCTGGATTCCAGAAAGCATCTTAAAACAAAGATGATTGTTAAGATGTCAAATGAGCAACAAAACACTCACTGACAATCTTATTGTAAATGTTCATAAATGAAATGTTGCAAAACAAAAAAATTGTACAGTAAATTAGAGTAAAGAGTACAAAAAATGCATAGGAAAGCACAGTTTAGTATGGTACAGAATATATATATATGCACACATGCAGCAGGGGGTGTCCATATCCAGCACACAGTGATGGGGACAGTACCTTGCTCAAATGTACCTCAGGGCAACCTACTGCTCTGTGATTTGAACCCACAACCTTCTGTTTCTGGGCACTAGTCCCTAACCACTAGGCCACCGCTGCACTGTAATGTAGTTTGTAATGGAATACCATGTACATTAATACAGTAAAGTACACTAGTTCCTTGTAGAATTACTAGATTCATCTGTTATTATGTGAGAATATAATGCAAATATGTGAAAGCAGTTGAAAAGAAAGACTAAAAGAAAGAGCTGAGGGAGGCTGTGTTCAGTGATCAGCTGACATGAATTAAATATGAATTAAACTGGAGCTAAATAACTAGTAAGAACTAAGGTTTAAATGAAAAACATTGATGGCTTAGAGACTATCATTGCAAGATCTAAATGAAATAACATACCAATCTAAATTGGGGCAGTAGTGGCATAGTGGTTAGGATGTTGCCCTGCCATTGGAAGACTGTGGGTTTGATTCCCTCAACAGTAGGTTGCCCTGAGGCACCTTTGAGTAAGGTACCATCCTCATCACTGCCCCACTCCCCCAGGCGCTTTCAACTGCTGCACAGTGTTTGCATGGGTTAAATGTAGAGGTTCAATTTTGTTGTGGTTTACTGTGTGCTGTGCTGTGCTGTGACCTCACAATGACAAGGGTTGTCACTTTCACTTTCACTTAAATCAATCTAACAATAAACTTTAGAATTTGGACCACTCTCCACCTTAAAAACATTACTACATTCATTGCTCACTCTGTGTTCCATTTTACTGGCCATGTCTAATGTAACCATTGTCAGTATTACCTGACCAATATATCTTTGGTTGATAACAGTGGCTGTTCCAGTGTGCCCATACATCACATAAATGATGCTTTTTATTTTCATAACTGTTATTCAGCAAAAGAGCTAATCCTAGGTCAACAGCTGGGATTTCAAAGGGCGATAATGGTTAGGGTGTGTGGTCTGGACGCGTCTGGATGCCTGTGTTTATGAGTGTGTTGCTCAGCTGGAAAAAAAAGCCAGGCAGAATG
Source organism: Hepsetus odoe (assembly GCA_017165825.1). Taxonomy (NCBI): domain Eukaryota; kingdom Metazoa; phylum Chordata; class Actinopteri; order Characiformes; family Hepsetidae; genus Hepsetus; species Hepsetus odoe. The sequence continues at coordinate 9,945,458 of CM029374.1, read as the reverse complement.
TGCTGATGTTGCTCCTCAGTGCAAGAGAATGGTGCGGTACAATAGCCAGCTGCATCATTTTAATCAGGAGGGGGAACTATGCAGTATTTCAGAAAGATGCAGTTCACAGATGAGAATCTGAAAAAGCTAGCCTAGGACCTATAGCCTCAGAACTTTATATTTGCTTTAAGGCAAAAAGGGAACTGCAGGGCATTGCTGCATTACAGCAAGATAACAGAACAAGAAAATGCAAGTGTACATGTTTGGTCATCATCATTCAGGGCCTGTAGACTATAAATCTCTAGTAATCATGGTCTGTCAGCATGAGCCACACTTCAGATGACAAATTACTTCAGTGGCTTTAAAATGTCAGACTAATTTTCATTCTATAATGGCCACCACAAGCAATCCAATGTTTTTTCAGTGTCCCATAGCATTGCTAAAAACAGTGCTATGAACAGTGCCCTGATGTCCTGTATTTTTGTTACCTCATAACAACTTGAAAACCTTAATACATACAAAACATGGATTTCAAATCATTGTATATTTTATCAAAGGACAAGGTCTATATTACTCATGTCAGCAGTAAAATGCCACTCTCAATTTTTTAGCTATTTCAGCCATTCAGGGGTTCTTCTAATCATTGTCCTGCTGCATATCCTAAATGGACTTAAGTTTCATATCATGAACTGATGATATTCTGGTAAAGAGCTGAATTAATCTTTAGTATCAGATTTATTCCAAACAAGAACAATGCCTTCCAAAAAGTTCCCCTTTTTACTTCAGCTAACAAAACTCCATCCCAAAACAAGGTTCTGGCTTCTCTGATGAGTTTTCTATTGTGCTCTTGGAACAATTTTGCTAGTCCAGCCATTCCAGGAGAAATATAATGCTGAAAAGACCATTTCTGGTTTATATATAATGTCTGTTGGTCAAGGACGCCTTTTGGACATATGATGAATGTGCCGTGCACAGTTGCTGACATCTAGACCAGACTTTTTTTGATTGTCAGGGAAAGTGTAAAACAGGACTATTTCTAAACCTCAGCTGATGATTTTGCACATCAGACTAGATATTATTCAAAAGAAGAGTTGGATGACTCTTCTTTTGAGAAGAGTCAGCACATCTGCATGACAGCACATATGGGCAAAGAAGTTAAAATACCTGAAAAAGATATTATTAACAAGAAAACATATCATGGTATTTGTGAATGAGGAAATGTTTTAATCTTGGTTCAGGATGGATTTTATTCTGAAGAGAGCAGCAGTACCAATATAGAGAAGTGTTATAAAGAGAAATAATTACACTGCCTGTCCAAAAAAAAGTCACCACCTGGATTTAACAAAGCAAATAAGTAATGGATGGATTACCTATGGATGATTATGTTTGGCTGATTATGCTGGCAAAAAGTTGTTTAACCCTAACTGATGCAGTGAGTAGCTTCTCATTACTTAAACAACCATGTCGGAAGACACATCCTGTGGTCGTGGGAAAGATGTTAAACTGTTTCAGAAGGGTCAAATTATTGGCATTCATCAAGTGTAATGATGCAACGGTGAATGTGTGCTGTAATCAAAGCTAAAGGTAGTCCAACGAAATATTAGAGTGTGTGGCTTTTTTTTGGACGTGCAGTTTATTTGTACCTAGGCGAGATCCATTGTGATGTTAAATAAAAATAGTTAAAGTAAGCTTTTTTTTCTTAACCACAGCTGTGGAGGTTTCATTAAGTAGCTCTATGTCAGCCAGTTAGCCAATCAGTTTATTCCTCATGCCATTAGTCAAATTAAGCTGAAATGATCAAGTATGACAACAGGTTATTTGCACATATTTGTGTCAATTTTAGTGGTTGTAATGAACAAGGAGAAGGTGACTGAGGCAACAATAAAGCCCCGTCAGCAGGTTACCTATAGCATGCTTCTGGGAGGAAAGTCCAGTAATGATTGAAGAGTTTTGTTTAGTTTTTAAGTAAAGTTACATTTATGAATGTGGTGTGTGTGATATTGTATAGTTAACATTTAAATTCTAGTATAAATGCTTTAGAAAAATTGAATATGATGCTTTTAAAAAAAGAGAGTGAAAGTGACTACCCTTGTCATTGTGAAATGCAGCACAGCACAACACAACTCAATGAAATTCAACCTCTGCGTTTCACTCATACACACAAGTGCAGCAGGGGGCAGCTATTGAAAGCACCCAGGGAGCAGTGACAAGGATAGTACCTTACTCAAGGGTACCTCAAGGCAACCAACTGGTGAAGGAATAGAACCCACAATCTTCTGATCTGGGGCCAACTCCCTAACCACTATGCCACCGCTGTCCCAAATATAAGAATGATATATTAAAAAGACAGTACATTTTAAAAGACTTGTTGTGCGCCTGAGAATGTCACAAATCCGTGTTTAAAGAACATCTCCTTGATGTAAAAGAAATGGCCTCATGATTTAAGGTTGTGGGTTTGAGTCCTGGACCAGTAGGTTGTCCTGAGGTCCCCTTGAGCAGGGGGATGCCCCCTGCTGCTGTGTGTACATGTAAAAAGCAGGGAAGTATTTCATTGTGGTTTACTGTGTGCTGTGCTGTGTTTCACAATGACACTTTCAGTTTTTCACTTAAAAACTTCTGAATCAACCGAGGAAATCTTTTGGACAGATTATGTAGATGCTGAACTAAACATATTTGTAAAAGCTCATACATTAGGACTGAGCCAAATGATGAAAGTATTGGGAATCTACAAGATGGGTATGATGTAAATGTCACAAAACTGTGAGAGAACAGGTTAAACTGCCACCCCCTGGTGTAGCATTCTATGCCAAGAACCTTTAACCCTAAAAAACATTGATGTGGGTTTAAATGATGAATGATTTTGACATTGTTGTTACTTCATAGTTGTCAAAAAGTAAAATAAAGATCAGCCATACAGAAAAACAGGAGGGTGGATGGACGGACAGACAGACAGACAGACAGAAAGATAGATAGATAGATAGATAGATAGATAGATAGATAGATAGATAGATAGATAGATAGATCTATAGCCCTTCAGATAGATAGATAGATAGCCCTTCAGACTAAAACCTTCGTTTACCTCAGCATTTATTTTAGTCTGTCCTCAACATCTGCTCCCAGTCCTGAAGCCTTCAGTATAATTTGGCCTTCTCATTTTTTGTTAACACCACAAAATAAGATTTTCCAGCAGCAACTCAAGTTCAGATACTAAAAAATAAAATAGAATTTAAAAGTGAATGTCAATGCAAAAAAAAAAAAAATGAAAATACAATTTGAGCCTTTGTGATGAAATGATGAGTGACTACAGGGTATAAAATGAAACCTATAAAGGTATTTCAAATATTTTCCTTTAAGCACTTTTCTTTATTTACATGTGCCCCCAAACTTTTGGCCTGTAGTATGTGCAGTCCCAGCTTTAGTCTTTAAGATGCAATTTATACCGCAACATAGTATAGTGCTGAATTAAAACTACAGCTACAACAAACTACAGCAAAAAAAGGCCAAAGCAAAATGCATTTTAACACCAAATGCTGGCCAATTAAGCAGTAAATTCCTGAACTTCTCTTATAAAGAGAAATGATAATCTACCATTACCTTTACCTGAGATGCACAAAGAAAAAAAAGCTTTTACTTATGAAAGTAGAATATCTTAATTTCTTAATCACTTGAGGTGCAAGCATCTGCTTAATGTTTTGATACAGATGGGTTGCTATTGCCATCTGTATGCATTCTCATTAAGATACAACATAACCAGCTCTGTTATGCCTTATAAAATAGTCTGCATTAAAGAAATACACACAAAAGCCAGGGTTCATTGGAGTTCAGATTTTTATGCCAAACACAAGTCTAAAAGCATGGCCCCTCAATCAATGCTTATGTGTACTTTCTCCCATAAGTGGCTTCTCGGGACAAGTGAATTTTATAACATGTTGTACACTGACAAGAATGTGTTAAAGGGCTGCACTAAAAGCTTTAACAGCCTAGTCACAAAGCACTTACTTTGGGTCTCTCTTTAGTCTTGCTATTTGCTATTATCCTCATTGTGCCAGAGTCATAAAATGAAGCGGTGCTCTGCAAGTTGGGGATTTGTATTATTTAAATGAGACAGCTGGAGTAAAATGCTAATAGGAGTGATTCAAACAAAAGTACAGATGTTGTTGACAATCTTCAAATCTACCAGCAATCAAGCACACTGATTACTGATTGTTAGTCATGGCAAGTTCTGTCCAGATATTCCTTTAATGCTAGGTACTGATAATTCTCAATTTCCACATTGCCACACTCAGCTATCCTGTTATTACATGCCTTGACACTTGACACATGTGGCCTCTTTCAGCAGGATATAATGATAAAATGATTTGCTGTTAATATCTTATTGTGCCAGACGCTACTGCACATCTTCAGAGGCCTTGCTGAGTCCATGCATTGATAGGGTGTTTTGGTGGCCCAAGAGAGACCTACACAATATAAGGCAGGATGTTTTAATGTTATAGCTGATTGGTGTAAATTGCTACGACATTACCCAGGCCATCAAAAGAGGATCAAAGGCTACAAAGGGGAACTCTATTGGCAATACACACCTTGTGTTTAAATACAAGAGTTACATTCCAAAATCTTGCTCTTTGCTGGCAATGCTATCTGTTTAGAGACAAAACCATAATCAGCCACACAACACCAGAAAGAAAAAGAAGGGCATAGAGTAAAGGACATTCAGTGGGAGAAACAGATCTGTCAATTGAACATAACAAGGCTTTTTTGCTCCAAATGATAAGAATTAAACATCTAGCTGAAAGGACTATGTAAAGGTGTTATAACCTGTGCACTATCCAGTAATGGTTACACAGCAGCCAGTGTTGGACTATCCTCTATGGCAGAATGACAACAGCTCTATACTTAAGCAGCCAATGAGAACAGCCTAAATTAGCATCCAAAATGTAACAAACAGAAGAAATCCATCAATTCAATACTGAAATAGGCTTTGTTTAATACTTTTTTATCTTTTCATATAATTAAAAACTATGGAAACTGTGGTGAGTATATTCAGTTTATATGGGTCAAGACATTGTATTTATTAACTTTTAAAACAGTGTTTTTAAAAAAGTAAATGTGTTTTGGCATACTTTTTACATGCCTGTTTTTATGGGGTTTTGTTGAGTGTGTGCGTGTGTATGCCCTAAGTTTAAGAACATTTAACTGGAATGGATCAGCACACAGCATCAACCCTTTGATTAATCACATAAAAAGAAATAGGGATCCCTAATGACAAGCATTTGAGATTAGTGGAAAAACATTAAGGATAAGTTATTGCATCTTAAATCATAAAAAAAGTCATATTATTTTATTTTAAATATTTTTGTAGTTTTTTTCATTCATATGTGAACGTTTTCTTTCACATACGTACACGTTAACTTGAACACAGCTGCGTTCTTACCTCTTACTGAGATTTCAGATAAATTGCAGCATTATATAATCTATAATAAACAAGCAAGAGGTTTGGTGGCTATTAGCTACCCAGTAAACCAGCATCATTAGCTGTTGCTCAGCAACAGGAGGATGTGCAGCAAAATGTAGTCTTGGTTAAATGCACCACTTGGTTAATGTTAAGTGTCAACCCCCATGTATATCTTGTTTATTCTGCCTTCAGAGAACCGCAGTGTAAAACCCCAACCGTGATATTAAGTTAGCTACAGATTTCTGGTATAAATCATAGACCTGACTTAAAAACTGTCTCTGTCTATCTCTTAAACTGTAACAACTGTTTGCTTAATATCCTTATTATATGCCATTTAACTTTACATCAGAAAACCTGAATCTACTGCAACACCATGTTATTTATTTTCCATCCAAGTTTCACATGCTCCTTCAGCTTCAGGAAGAAGCCAGCGAGTGAAATGAGTACGAGTGTATCTGAGGACAGAACATGCCAACCATCTCCTGAGGCACGGGAGGTCATTCTGTTTGAAGTCTGATAAATAGACTCAACTCAGCAGAGTCTCATATACCCTCATCAGTGAAAGACATGAGGTTAAACATCAACCCCTGTGGCACATCCTGTGGGAGCTTTAGTCTGTTTAGCCAAGAAAATGAACACAAACAGCTAACATCATTAGACTTATTTAGAAAAAAAGAAAAACTTACTATGCTAAATCTGCCACTTCTGATTTTTCACACACAAAAAAAAAATGCATCTGATTTTGCATGGTTATTAAATTTGCATGAGACCTTTGTATTTCTTCTTCTTTGATAAAAGGAGTAATTTTTGTATTTTTGTATGTTTGTGTCAAGTATGTTTGTGTAATTATATCACAGTCATCCATAAAGTCTTTTGTGCAGACAATTCTTTTACTTTGGAGCAACAAAGTGGAAACCCTGCTGATAAGACTGTTTAATGCTGAATTTATTTACAGTAGATTCAGGATACATTATCTTGGAAGGTCTTACTGCTTTATTTACACTGTTTGTAAACAATCAGTGTGTGTAAACAATGGACTATCAAGTCATAATTGGCTGATGGTGCACTGGGAAAGCTTGTTCTAATAAAGAATTCTTCATGTAAACAATTCACTATAAGGTTGGTGTTAAGCTTTATTGCTTATACATTAACATCAATTTAGTAATAGTATATAAGACCAATATAAAACAGTTATATAGGGTACTCAATATTATTATCTGTTATTACATACTGATATTACAAAAATCTGCTTGACTTCGTCTATTATCTGCAAAATGATTTATTTAGAAGATGTATTAGGTATGCTTACCTTGTATCTGCACTAATTGTCCATTCGATTAGCAGTTGATCATTGCAGTTAATAATAACAGACTTCAGTCAATATAAATCCCATCATGGAAACAACACTGATACATAATTCCACCACCATAATTCAAAAAGGTTAAAAACTACCACTTGCAGGGACAATGACCTCTGTCAACATTACAATTACTCTACTATATGAAACTAAGACCAAGGTCACAATTCCAGAGTATAAGCTCAGCAGTTGGCACTACTCAGAGTTCCTAATCCAGTGTGCTGCATAGCCTTTAGCCAATGTTGTAGTCTTTTTATGCTTCTGTTTTGGACAGAAATTCAAACCAAAACTCATATTGTGCTTCACATTCCTCAGGAGGAGTGTAAGGAAAAGTAATTTATTGATGTCTATCTACATAGTTCCTGGGAGTATGTTTCTTCGAGAAAGTTTCTTTTAAATTTCACAAATTTACTATCCAGATCAGTGATTTACAATTTGATTCTTAAAGTTTCATAACTATCTTAATTTTCTAAAATTCATCACTTCTACTTCTCTGCTAGTTCTCTCACTGACAACCCATCACTTATCACTGTATTTTATATTTAAAAGTTGTACTGAAGGCCCTTGCTGGGCCTCTATTCTTTAAGTGTAAGAAATGTAAAGCTTCTTTTACTGTCACTTTTCATGTTTTCTGTTTCTTTATTTTTCCAAGCTTTATAAATTATTTCCCAGGTCCTTGTTTCTATGTTTTTATCAGGGCAAATAAAATGCATTTTTAAACATAAAAATTCAGCATGAAAGCTTCCGTTTCTCCTGAACACAACTGCTCAGAATTTAGGCCTGTGCTTGATGGTGCCTGAATTGTTTTATGACAGATTTATCAACCTTCCCATCAGCATCCTGCAGTAGAATGGGCCCCTGAGCTCATATAACAGATATCCTTATTTAAAGAAGGAACTCAGTCTGCCAAGCTTGATCCACAGCCAAGGAACCTTAGGCATCAAGTGCATAGTGATACAAAAACATGGAGGAGCCATCTGAGAAACAACTTAGTCATGGAATCAAAACCTATCTATAGTACATGTTGAAGGGAGTTTGAATATCTAGAATGGATGGAGTCTGAGAAAGACCATTTCATACTTGACCCAATATTCTCTAATGGAAAGGTCAGAAAGGATTTACAACAAATACTAGATGACACTTGATTTTCTATGTTGATGAGAAGTGTAGAAATGCATGCAACTACTTAAACAGCATTGTTTGTTTGTTTAATGATTTTAAGGGCAATTCAAAAGTAAGAGAAGGTTTTTGTCTCAAAGAACTGTAAAAAGTGATAAGTCTCCCTCATTGCAAGGGAACACTCTGTTACATTAGGCCATAATGCAATTTACAAAAGAAGTGTAAGGTCCACTGTTTCAGGCCTTTACAGACAAGACCAGGTGAATTAGGCTGGAAAACACAGCACACTTTTTTTCCCAAATGTAGCTCCTCATTAGTTCTCATTATCACAAACAACATAGTTCAAGGGTAGCCACTACCTAACCAAAATAACGAATTAAAGTTTATTATTAGAAAGCAGGACCTAAGTTTTCTGGGAGGGGAGCGGACGTCGCAAAAACACCCAAGGCGCCGCTCAACCTCTATTGTCCCAGCTTCCAACAGCTGGAAGGGCCGGTGGTTCTTCGCAGGCATCCCAACGGAGCTCTCGGCTCGCGACGTCCATTTGTGGTGGCTGGTCATTTCTGTCACAGTGTGGTGTTATGGGCTGGACGTCAACGCAGATCCAAGGGCTTCGTACTGAACTTTATTGATGGATAACGTGCACAGAACTCAAACTAATTAGTTCCAAAAGCAAAGATGGGAAAATTTGCAACACGTAAAGCAGTAAGTTAGTTTAGAGGTACCAAAGCAGTATCCTCAAAATGCTGAGATTTTGAGGAGTAAAGTTGGGCAGAGGATCTCCAGTTTGTTAACAACTGAGATATTTAAATGTTCCACAACGAAAGATCAGAAGGGATTTGCATAGTTTTCCCTCTACAAAGTGTATTATTAAATGATTCATGGAATCTGGAGGAGTTTTAGTGTAATAATGGCAAGAGAGCAAGCTTAAGATGAACATTGTGTCACGGTGTGGTGTTGTGGGCTGGACGTCAACGCAGAGCCAAGAGCTTCGTACTGAACTTTATTGACGAATAACGTGCACAGAACTCAAACTAAACATTTTAAACATAACAAGTGTAAAACATTACATAAATAATCACAAAGGTGAGCACACAGAATGTCCAGCACCCTGCTCTGATTCGTTTGGGCTTATAACGCCAAACTCCGATGAGGCACACCTGGCACCCAATACCCAGGTGTGCACAATCAGGGCAGGGCGCCCTCTACTTGTACAGAACTGTCACAGTACCCTCCCCCCAAAGGCGCCTACTCCCGGCGCGCCAGACCCTGCTTCATCCGAAGCAGGACCTCCTGAAAGGAGAGAGGTTACACAAGCGTTCCACAAAAAGTCCAGCTAAAGTCCAAACGAACGCTCCGTGGTTACCGCGGTCTTCTTGGCGGGTTTGGCTGCAGCCCCTGAAACCCCGCTTTCTCTCCAGCGGTCTGAATTGCACACATTCCCTCGAAACTCCGCCTCCTCCATCGGACTTGGACCTCGTCCCTCAAGCCCCGCCTCCTCCGGCGGACTTGGACCTCGTCCCTCAAGCCCCGTGAAGATGACGGATGCCTTTGAAGTCCCACGTTGTGCTGATGAGTGAGCACAACGCAGCCTCACCCTCCTGGTTGCTGGAGCTGGAACTGGAACAACCACGGCCAATCCTGGGAGGGGAGCGGACGTCGCAAAAACACCCAAGGCGCCGCTCAACCTCTATTGTCCCAGCTTCCAACAGCCGGAAGGGCCGGTGGTTCTTCGCAGGCATCCCAACGGAGCTCTCGGCTCGCGACGTCCATTTGTGGTGGCTGGTCATTTCTGTCACAGTGTGGTGTTGTGGGCTGGACGTCAACGCAGAGCCAAGAGCTTCGTACTGAACTTTATTGATGGATAACGTGCACAGAACTCAAACTAAACATTTTAAACATAACAAGTGTGAAACATAACATAAATAATCACAAAGGTGAGCACAGAATGACCAGCGCCCTGCTCTGATTCGTTTGGGCTTATAGCGCCAAACCCCGATGAGGCACACCTGGCACCCAATGCCCAGGTGTGCACAATCAGAGCAGGGCACCCTCTACTGGTACAGAACTGTCACACATTGTGATCTTTCAGACAACACTACATTAAGAATCCTCTTTCACCAATATATATAACATTTAATGTAATGTAAAATGATTTTAACATTTGGGAAAAGATTATTTTGGAAAATTAGTCAGGCACAATGATACAGAGTAACATTCACAAATGCCACTTTGTAAGCTGTGCTGAAAGGAAGCCTCATGTTAACCATTGATAGAAGTGGCATCAACTTCTCTGACATCTAGGAATGTCCATCATACAGTGGTAATGTGTATTGTGTATTTTTGAAAGACAGGTTCTCCATGAGCAAGGATAAAAAGGACCACAAACCCTCAACCAGTTAGGTTCACACCAGATAGTACAAGCTGACCACTTAAGTGGTCAGCTTAAGCTTCTATAGGGTGGCGGTGGTCTAGTGGTAGGGTACTTGCCTACGGACCTCTGGATCAAGAGCACTACCACCACTGGGTCCCTGAGCAAGACCCTTAACCCTGAGTTGCTCCAGGGGGACTGTCCCTGTAATTAGGACATGTAAGTCGCTCTGGATAAGAGCGTCTGCTAAATGCTGTAAATGCAAATGTAAGTGTTCCATAATTCTTCCTCTCATCTTAAGAAATCATGACACATAATTTTGTAATTTTTTCCACTCAGTTAAATGTAGTACTTTTATATTTTTAGAATGAGAAAAAAACAAACCAAGCCACTAGGGATGCACAAGCCAGTGTATTTCTTCGTGCCGGTCCCAAGCCCGGGTAAATGGGGAGGGTTACGTCAGGAAGGGCATCCGGTGTAAAACTTTGCCAAATCAATATGCGGACACAGAATCTCCATACCGGATCAGTCGAGGCCGTGGATGACAACGACCACCACCATCAGTGCTGTTAGTCTACAGGGTGCTGGTGAAATTGACTACTGTTACCAAAGAAGAAGAAGAAGAGGAGGAAGGCATGTCCAGAGGAGAAGGAGAGAAAGAAGGAGAGGAGAGGGAAGGAGGGTAGGGACTTTGAATGTTGGCATGACTGTGGTAAAGGTAAAGAATTAGCTGATCTGATGAGAGAAGGAAGACATTGTGTGTGCAAGAGACTAGATGGAAGGGTAGTAAGGGCCAGGTGTATTGGAGGGGGTTTGAACTGTTCTACCACATGGTGTGATAGAAGGGGAATGAGTAGAAGTATCCTGAAGGAAGAGTATGTGGAGAGTGTTTTCTGAAGTGAAGAGGTGCTGGGAGGTGATGAGTCTAAGCTGGGTTAGCAGGATGTAATGAATGTTGTTATGCTAAGCTCCACAAGTTGTGGTTTGTAAGATGAAAGAGAAGGAAAAATTCTGAGTGAAAGGATGAAGTGATAGAGAGTGTAATCTAGGGAGAGAGAGATGATTGTGTGCAGATTTAATGGTCATGTTGGTGAAGGAACAGAGGTGATGAGGAGGTGATGGGTAGGCATGGTGTCAATATGCGCACAGAGGAATGTGCTGCTGAAGGTCAGATGGTTGTAGATCTTGCAAAAGGATGGAAATGGCAGTAGTTAATACTTATTTTAAGAAGAGGAGCACAGGGTGACGTATAAGAGTGGAGGAAGATGCTCACAGACTATATTCTTTGCAGGAGTGGTCAGTCTGAAGGAGATTGGAGACTGCAAAGTAGTGACAGGAGAGTGTAGCAAAACAGCATAGGATGGTGGTTCGTGTGATGAATCTTGGAGGTCAAGAAGAGGAGGAAAGGAGGGCAGAGTCGAGGGATCAAGTGGTGAGTTGAAGGAGGAGGATCAGAAGGTGGAATTCAGCAGAGCACACGGGCACTGGGAGGTGCTGAAGAGCTACAGACGCTGGGAAACTATCAGAAGTGAGATCAGGCAGACGGTTGAAATGTACTTGGTGTGACATCTGGAAGGGGAAGAAAGAGGATAAGGAAACTCTGGTGGTGGAACCAAGAAGTCTGAAAGGAGTGTATTCCAAAAGAAGAGGGGAGGCAAAGAACACATGGGACAGTCAGAGTATGATGAAGAAAGTAGACAGGTATGCATAAGGAGATGAACCAGGGATGCAATGAAAGCAGTGGTGAAGGCCAAGATAAGGTGTTTGGTGAATTGTATGAGGTTGGACAGTCAAGAGGAGAAAAGGACTCACTGACAATAGACAGAGACAGATTCGGGAAAGATGTGCAGGTTTCTCAGGCGATAAAGATAGAAATGGTAACGTGACTTCACAGGTGAACAGAGCGTGCGGGAGCAGATGGAAGGCATACTTTGAGGAGCTGATGAATGAAGAAAATGAGAGAGAGAGAAGATTGGAAGACTGGATGATGTGAGAAGAGGTAACCAGGAAGTGCAGCAAATAAACAAGATGGAAGTAAGGGCAGCGAAGTGAAGAGGATGGCTGAATGGAAAGGCTGTTGACCAGATGACATACCAGTGGAAGCATGGAGATGCTTAGGGGATGGTAGTTGAGCTGACCAGATTGTTAATACAATCTTGGCAAGTGAGAAGATGCCTGAGGAGTGGAGACGGAGTGTACTGGTACCACCAAGAATAAGGGTGATGCACCAGAGCCAGTAACTATAGAGTGGGGGTTGATCAGCCAGCACCATGAAGTTATGGAAAGAGTAGGAAGCTCACACAAAGAGAAAAGTGAGGATCAGAACAGCAGTATGGTTTTATGTCGGCAAAGTACCACAGTGATGCAATGTTTGCTCTGAGGGTGTTGATACACAGAAGGTCAGAAGGAGCTGCATTGTGCCTTTGTGGATTTGGAGAAAGCATATGACAGGGTGCCTAGAGGAGTTGTATGCTCTTGTATGAGGAAGTCTATGTTCAGGAGAAGTATGTGTGAGAGTAGTTCAGGATATGTAGATGACAGTAACAGTGGAGAGATCTGCAGTGTGGGAGTGACGGATGCATTTGCTGCAGATGCTGGATTACATCAGATCAGCACTGAGCCCATTCTGTTTGCAGTAATAGTAATAGACAGGTTGACGGACTAGGTTAGACAGGAGCCCCGGGACGTATGATACTTGCTGATGACATTGCATCTGTAGTGAGAGTAGGGAGCAGCTTGAGGAGAACCTGGAGAAATGGAGATATGCTCTTGAGAGGAGAGGAATGAAAGTGAGTAGGGACAGAATACATGAGTGTGAATGAAAGGGAGGAAAGTGGCGTGGTTAGGATGCAGGGAGTGGAGGTAACAAAGGTGGAGGAGTTTAAATACTTGGGATCAACAGTTCAGTGTAATGGCGAGTGTGGAAAAGAGGTGAATTAGAGAGTGCAGGCAGGTTGGAATGGTGAGAAGAGTGGCCAGGAGGACAGACAGCAGACGCACCAGCCAGGGCAAAGGGAAGGTTTACAGGACAGCAATGAGACCAGCTATGTTGTATGGGGTTGAGACGGCAATTGACAAAAGGCAGGAGGCAGAGCTGGAGGTGTCAGAGTTAAAGATGCTGAGATTTTCTGGGTGACGAGATGGATTATATAGCGATTAAATTAGTATATTAGAGGCGTGGCAGCTTCAGGTTAGACGCCTTGAGACAAAGTTAGAGTAGCTGTTACGTTGGTTTGGACATGTGCAGAGGAGAGACGAGGATTATATTGGAAGGAGGATGTTGAAGATGGAGCCACAGGAAAGAGAGAGTGAAGAGGAAGACAAAGAGGAGGTTTATGGATGTGGTGAGAGAGGACATGCAGGTGGTCGGGTTTAGCTTAGTGAAGATGCAAAGACAGGGAAGAGTTTGAGACAGTTGATCCGGCTGTGGCTACTCCTAAACGGAGCAGCCAAAGAAAAAGAAGAAGAAGAAGAATGAGAAGAAAATGTAAAGACATTTTAGTATATATGTAATGTGATATCGAATGATTTAAGCATACAGGTACTTTAGTGTTCAATGCAAACTGATAAGATATAAGCAAATTCAAAACTAATGCATTTTTTTTTTTACTTTAGTCTCAAAAACTGAAAATTAAAAGGTTGTCTGGATGTCTAGATTATCTGTATCCTCAGAGTCAAGGATGTCTGGGCTAATTGATTTTAAGCTTGGGTGCATAAACTGTAAATTTGATTTAATGTTTGTCTGAATTATTATTACATTTTTGTGAATTATTACCAAAATTATTATTCACTATTTATTATTTTGCCTCAGATCAATAAGGCATGTAACCATATTATAAGCATTTCTCTTATGCAGCTGTGAAGAGAGGGAGCTCAGCTTTTCTTTTCAGCAGAGAGGATTTCGTATGTGTCCTGCTTAACACCAGTGTTGTCTAACTGTGAGTAGCAATATTTTTACCAACGTAAAAATGGCAGGAAGTGCAAATCATTCTGCAAAAAGAAGTTCTCAGCCTTTATGGTTGGTCTCCCATCTCAGCTTGACAAATACCAGAGTAAGAAAAGTGGCATAATTTATGTTTGTTTAATGCATACACAAAATGCAATTCTTTATTATGGAGCCAAAACCAAGGCAGGGGAGGCTGTATGGTGGGCCATTGACATTCTAGATGAATTATATTCATTCATCTTTATGGTTCCTATGATGCCACCAGTGTGATTCAATATTCGGTGCTATAAGAACGTGGGGCTCATATTTTGCAGAGCAGATGAAAACCTAATGTTTTAATGTTACATTACAGTACATTAAAAATGTTATTAAAAAAAGCCTCACAGCGTCCTTGGTTCAATTCCCAGATGGGTTGACTTGGGTCCTTTCTGAGTTTGTATGGTTCCTCCATGGTTATGTGTGTTTGTCCAGGGCTCTCCGTTTTTCTCCCACAGTTTATGTAGGTGGACTGAAGATTTTACATGGCCTATTAGTGTGAGTGTTTGCCTTGTCGTCCTGCAAATGGACTGGTGAGACTCTGTCATGGGTGATTCTCCGCCTTTACCCTGTGTACACTGGGCACTGCTTGTGATCCTGCTCAAGATAAGCAGTTAAGATCACCAACGAACAAATGAACCTCACTGAGGATATAACTGTTAATAAAAAATATGATTATATTGCAAATAATGTATTAGTATATATTTAAATACTATGGCCAAAGTACATTTATTCTTAAAAACAATTTGCTTTAGGTTAGATATTGCTGCAACAAGCTGCTAGCCAGTTTTCAGTATTGATACATCAGAAGCTTTGAAAACAAACAGGCAAGGACCAATATTCCCGTTTTGCCCTCTCTCTGCTCATAAGCTCAGAGCTAGTCCTGGAGCAGGCACAGTGTTGTTTTGACAATTTATCAAAGAATAAAACCATATATAGACTTCAACGGAGCATCAGAATGTTCCTCAGTGGGTACACTGTAAGTCTCACCCACGCAGGTGCAAAGAAACACTCCTCAGCATTTCCAAGCAAACAATTCACAGAGGAAATCAGCCTCTTTCTGTAAAAAGCAGAAAGATAAAGGAAAAGGCCCTTGGACAAAAAAGCAATTTCTTTCCATTTTTCAGTGTTGGTAAACTGACAAGCTGGGAGATAGACACTCAAGCCACAGTTAAAGCTGAATTTAAGCCATTGGTGTGGTTGAAAAGCAACCACGAAGCCCAGGCCTCTTTTCCTTCATCACATAAAACAGCAGTTTTCAAGAGACCAAAAAAAATGTTTGTGAAAAAAAAATACTCTGACAAACACATATTACACGTACATTACAAAGCCTCAGTCAGAAAGCAACAGTAAGAGCTAGAACAACAGCTAACTTCAAGAAAGTTCATTACTGGTGTTAGCATAGCATTTGGGACTAGGCCCCATGAATGGAAGTTCTGAACCAGTAGGTTGCCCTGCGATAACCTTGAGCAGGGTACCATCCCTAACACTGCTCCCTGGGAGCTCACCCCAGTCACAGGTAAAAGCAAAACACTTTTCTACACTAACACGATGCAAATTAGCTCCTGGCTTCACACACACTTTGTTTCGATTATGCTGAACATAAAACATCTCAAATGTGAAAGCTTGCTACTCAAGCTTCATTCATCTCTGTTGCCTACAAATGAGCTAAATGTGCTGGACATTACATTGTAATACACCAGTGCAAATCACATTACAGTGTGGAAGAGCTAAGCTGCAAGCGTAACACATTTTGTTAGCTTGTAACACTGACATTTGACCAGCAAATGCTATGTAGACTGGTCAGCAATTTTATCCAATGCCTCTAAACACAGAAACTGGGCATCTAAAACACAGAAACACAGAAACCTTAGAAAAAGTCAATAAAACCCCATGTTAATGCCTTCCACTTGCTGTTCTGCTCATGGGGAAAGTTTTGGCATTAAACCTCTCTCCATTCTACAGAGGACTAACCTGTTTAGTTAAAACTACAATAAAATGTAAAAAAAATCTAGATTTACTTATCTATTAAACAACAATGAACTGGGCCAATGCTGATATTTTTTTATATCCCCAGAAATCTGTATGACACGTACCTGGATTACCATTGCAAATAAACCTAAATTGATTTGGCAAAGCAGAAACACAACAAAACTATATAGATACATAGTCAATTTTGGCCAAATTCAGTTCTAATTTCATTTAGCTTGCTAATCAAAAAAACTTTCATTAGCTCAAAAATACTGTGAGTTGAGATTATCTGTATGCTCTGGGGAGTATATCAAGAATTTCTCAATAAGGGCCCTCTCTCTCTCTTTCTCTCTCTGTCTGTCTCTCTCTCTTTGTGTACGTACAGACTAAGGTGGTTAGCTGCGTAAATGTGTGTTTAATGAAAATTACTGTAGTGGCATTAACAGGCTGCATTAAGGGTTAAGGTATTTCCCTCAAGTGTACTATTGTTACTTTTGAAAGGCAAACTCTAAAAAAAGTCCAATCAAAACATCCAAAACTGAAATAAAAAGCTGAATAAAGAAAAACTTATATAGTACAGTACAAGCAAGGTACAAATCAATATACCTTGATTCACTTCTGCTACATTCGATTAAGGCCTCATGTGTATTCAGTTCTGCACAAATGCACATTAATTCTCTTGGTGCAAGATCTCTCTTTATGAGGTTTTAGTAATGGATTAAACATGACTGACTGAAAGAGTGGAAAATGAAGATCATCTAATGCAGAAAGTTTTTTGTTCATCACATTACCATAACCCACTGCAAAAACTATGTTTTTCAAAAGAGAGAGAGAGAGAGAGAGAGAGAGAGAGAGAGAGAGAGAGAGAGAGAGAGAGAGAGAGAGGGAAAGTTTCAGAGAGAGAAAGAGTAGAAGAGAGAGAGAGAGAGGAGAGACTAGAGGAAAAAAGTTATGGAATATTTGTAAAGACTTGGTTATTATTGCTGCACTCTGCAAGGCACGCCTCAGCTCAGCTGGTGCTGTAGGGAAAGTGAGCTGCCAAAACTGGCACATATCTAACCCAGTAAAAAGAACTTATTTTGTCAACCTCAGAATTGAACAGGGCACGATGCAAAGAGCCATGACCTATTAAAGCTGAAACTCCAAGTAGGGAATTACAAACCCTCTAAAACTGCCAAACCAGTTGTACGTTAACAGTGTTTTATTGACAACGAAGTTCGTTGGGTGCAATTTTAGTGAATCCAGTGCTCCACCTCAGGAACAGGTAACAGGTAGTGGCTGATTTCACTTACATGGCAGGCTGTAGTTTGACGCACTACAGCCCTGATAGTGTAGTTTCAGAAACCATTGCAGGAGTAAATCTGCTGCATTTTCTAGCACAGCAGAGTCAATCCCCACTTAAAAGTAAGATAGCAACCACTTAGGAGAGTGTGGTGAGACTTAACTGGTGTATACAAAATAAGAGTAGTCTGTCCAATTAAATACTTAATGTAAAACATTAAGACTGAAATACATAAAGAACTTAGACTATATTTTAGGTCTAAAATTTGCATTAGGATTACTGACTATATGACAAACTATGATACAGGTTTTCAAATGCTTTTTAAGCAATAATTTGAGGTTTTCAGGTTTGGACCACTTCCTTCTGCTTCAAGTAGTCTCACTGGTGAGTCATTTGTCTGTAAATGTGAAACACACAAACCCAGGCCACTGCTACGGACTAATAATAAACAAGCAAAAACTGTGACCACCCCCTGAGGGGTTTTGTGTTTCAACCAGATTTGTGCTCCTTATTCTTGTAGTGATTATGGGGAAGGTAACAATGGTCTTGAATTCTCTATCTGTGTACACAATTTGTCTAACTCTGAGCAAACGAGACTATTTAGCTTTCCTTTAGTGTATCCTAGATCGTCTATTTATTAACATTTATTAACAGTTCCAGAGTCTAGGAAGCTTTGTTAATGCCTTGATACACTTCCATGTATCAAGTGTCAAAGTGTTGTTAAGATGAAACTTAGTTTGTTCCCTATTCTTAAAATAAAACATGTCATCCACACTTGATTGTCATATCATTGCTAGTAAACATGGGATGCTAATTTCATTTTCAAATGAATTGCTAATCCTAAAGAATTATCTAATATAATATCTGATTTGTTAAACTGGGCTCTGTATATTTATATTATTCTTATTTAAACTGCTTAATAAACTTTGACAACACTATCCATAGTTCAGTACCTTTAAAGCTTATTTGCATTATGAACACTAAAATCACTGCAGCTAATTCCTGTTTAGGTTCATTTTAACAGACAAAGTCTAGTTAATTTAAAATTAATAGGCAATAAACATAAAAAACCTATGGGGGACTTATTGTTATTCTTTAGCAATCAGACCACTTGTTCAAAATCTCCAGGCTACTTTTTGTGAACCCATACCAACCTGCATTGAATATACATAATTTTGTTCCTCATGTATCCAGCTTAAACACGCGGAGTCAGAGTACAAGGCTTTATAAAAAGCTGTATTGGCATAAGCTATTTAAAGTCATATTTGCCTCCGATTAATACTAATATACTTCAATGAAAGCTATAATTCTAACTTTTATTTATACTTTTATTTTTTTTTGACAGGATCCGTGAGAATAAGGGATCCAAAGAATCCAGAGAATAAGCGATATTAAATCTAGATTTCACCTTGCTTTGAGCTTTTGCTAGAACCTACAAAGACTTGCTTCAAATAATAAATAATAAAATGTAAATAATTATATTTGATAATAATATTTGTTAAGACACTTCCTAATGCGAAACCCAAAGTCATCCCTTGTTCTGATGTCAGGCATCATTAGCACTCAGACCTTTCAGCTGGTTTTTTATACCTAAAGATTTCCCATATGTGAAACCAATTTAAAAAATAAACACCATTCAAAATCTGCTCTTCAGGTTAAAACATTGTAAATAAATATTACGCTAAATGTAACAAATATACCCCAGATAAATACTTGTTAAGGCTGAAAACTTGAAAAATTTTAATAAATAAAGATTTAAATTATTATTATTATTTAAAGGTTTGCAACTCCATGAGTACAAACACATTCGATAAGATATTTTAATTAAAAAAAGTTCTATCTTCTTTTCTTCGCCGTTCTCTGGGCTTAGGGTCGCCACAGCCGGATCAACTGCCCCCATTTCTTCCTGTCTTTGCATCTTCCTGCTTCAAACCGAATTAATCTGCATGTCCTCTCTCACCACATCCATAAACCTCCTTCTTTTGGTCTTCTCCTCTTCTCCTCTTTCCTGGCAGCTCCATCTTCAACATCCTCCTTCCAATATATTCCTCATCTCTTCTCTGGACATGTCCAAACCAACGCAACCTTGCTTCTCTAACCTTGTCTCAAGATCGCCTAACCTGGAGCTCTCTGTCCTCTAATATACCAATTTCTAATCCTGTCCATCCTCGCCACACCCAAATGAAAATCTCAGCATCTTTTAACTCCTGACACTCAGTCTTCGCTTCTCCTGCCTTTCTTTTCACAGTGCCACTGTTCCAACCCATACAACATAGCTGGTCTCACCACGTCCTGTAAACCTTCCCTCTTTTATTTAGCTGGAAAATGCCTGTCACAAATCACTCAGCCACTCTTCTCCACCCATTCCAACCTGCTTGCACTCTCTTCTTCACCTCTCTTCCACACTCTACACTGAACTGTTGATCCCAAGTATTTAAACTCCTCCACCTTTGTTACCCCACTCCTCTGCATCCCAACTATTAATGCTAATTTCTTCCTCCCTTTCATCTTTCACACTCATGTGTATTCTGCCCTTTGCCCTACTCACTTTCTCATTCCTCTCCTCCTCAAGAGCATATCCTCCATTTCTCCAGGTTCTCCTGCTGCCCTCTACCTCTACCTCTTCACAGATCACAATATCATCAGCAACATCATCATCGTCCACGGAGACTCCTGTCTAACCTCATCCGTCAACCTGTCCATCACTATTGCAAACAAGAATGGGCTCAGTGCTGATCCTTGATGTAATCCAACATCTACCTTAAATGCATCCGTCACTCCCACAGCAGATCTCACCACTGCTTTCAGCACTGTCATCATACATATCCTGAACTACTCACATACTCTGTAAATACCTAGACTTCCTCATATACAAAACCACAACTCTCTAGGCAAATCTGCCTGGCATGCTTTCTCCAAATCCATAAAGGCACAATGCAGCTCCTTCTGACCTTCTCTCTTGTACTTCATCAACACCCTCAGAGCAAACATTGCATCTGTGGTGCAATTTTCTCTGCAAGCAAACCATACTGTTCACTGATCTCACTCCTTTCTCTAACCGAGCTTTCCACTACTCTTCCTTCCCATAAACTCATGGTGTGTATTGATAAACTTTATCCCTCTATAGCCATTTTCACAGCCTTGTGCATCACCCTATTCTTTGAAGATCGGTACCAGCACAATTTCTGTCTCCACTCTCAGGCATCTTCCTCACTTGCCAAGATTGTGTTAAACAATCTGGGTCAGAAATCAACTGCCATCTCCCTAAACATCTCCATGCTTCCACTGGTATGTCATCCGGTCCATCAGCCTTTCCATTCTTCATCCTCTTCATTGCTGCTCCCATTTCCATCTTGTTACGCATGGTAATTTCCTCTGGTTAACTTTTCCCACACTGTATCCAGTCTCTCTCTCTCTACTTTCATCTATCAGCTCTCAGCATTCCTTCCATCTTCCTGCTCAACACGCCCGTCCACTCCAGAGACGCACATTTCTATCTTCTAATCGCCTCCTGACTCAGCAGCACATCTTCCCAGATCTGTCTCTGTCTAGCCAATCGTGCTGTCCTTTCTCCCTCTTGACTGGCACCAACCTCTCATACACCACCAAACACCTTATCTTTGGCCTTTCTCACCACTGCTTTCTTCTCGCCTCAAGTGTTCATCTCCTGCACACCTGTCTACTTTTTCATCTCTCTGACTGTCCCATGTCTTTGCCTCCTCTTCTTGAATAATACTTCCCCTGGACTTCTTGGTTTCCACCCACCAGGTTTCTTATCCTCTTCTTCCTTCCAGATGTCACACCGCACTACGCAAACAGGCCTGCCTGATCACTTCTGCAGCAGTTTCCCAGCAACCGTAGCTCTCTCAACACCTCCCAGTGCCCGTGTTAACTCCCTGCCACCTCCACCTACAGTCCTCCTTCAGCTTTCCAAATTCCCCTCTCCACTTGGATCCTCGGCTCTGCCTCCTCACTTTCCTCCTCTTTCTCTCTGGACCTCCGCTGTCATCCTACAGACCTTCACCATCCTATGCTGTTTGGCTGCCATTCTCCCCTGTCACTACTTGGTAGCTCTCTCTGATCTCTTTCAAACTGACCCTCCTGCAAAGAATATAATCCACCTGTGAGCAGCTTCCTCCACTCTTATACGTCACCCTTCCATCCGTTTTGCAAAATCTACAACCACTGGACCTTCAGCACTCCTTCCTTGACACCATGCCTACCATCACCTCTCATCACCTTTGTTCCATTCAATAACATGACCACTAAAATCTGCACCAATCATCACTTCCTGGGTACACTCTCTATCACTTCATCAACTCACTCCAGAATTTTTCCTTCCTTTCTTATCTTACAACCAAACTTGTGGGAGCTTAAGCACTAACAACATTCATTATCACACCTTCAACTTCCAGCTAAACCTCCATCACCTCCTGACACCCTCTTCATCAAAAACACTCTCCACATACTCTTCCTTCAGGATACCTACTCCATTCCCTTCTATCCACAATTCATGGTAGAACAGTTTAAACCTCCAATACACCTGGCCTTACTACCTTCCAGATTTAGCTCCTGCACACACAAATGTCAACCTTCCTTCTCTCCATCATATCAGCGCTTAATTTTCACCTTTACCAGTCATGCGCGTTTCGTAACATTCAAAGTCCCTACCTCACTTCCACTCTCTCCTCTCCTTCTTTCTTCCTTCTCCTGGACATTTCCTCTTTCTTCTTTCCTTTCTTGGCCAGTCAACAGTAGTCCAATCCCACCAGCACCCTGTAGGCTATCAGCACTGGGATGGCGGTCGCGCGGTTAACCCGGCCCGACCGCATCCGCAGGGAATTCTGTATCATTGTCCGTGACATTTTGATTTGGCAAAGTTTTACACCGGATGCCCTTCCTGACGTAACCCTCCCCATTTACCCGGGCTTGGGACCGGCACGAAGAAATACACTGGCTTGTGCATCCCTAGTGGCTGGGTTTTTAATTTAAAAAAAGTAAAAATGGAATTTATGATGGATATGACATTAGACTATGAAAGTCATGTCATATCCAGGTAAAATTACCTAAAGTCTGACCCCAAACCCCTTACCCAGCTAAATAACCCAATGACCAATTAACTTTTCATCAGGATAAGTCAGTGAAACATATAAAAAAAAAAAAAACACTTTGCATACAATATTCATCTGAAGCAGCTTAACTAGGTCATTTGTTTAGCCTTCATAAAGCTAAAAAACAGATGAAGGGAGATAATAGGCTGTTTAGTCAGTCAGCCCATAAGTAATCTACTTATTACAGATCAAGAAAAGTGGAATATTTTGATTATAAATTATCTGCATAATAACACTGAACAATAAAGGTTTAATTAAAAAATTAGATTTTCATTTACTAATTTTCACCTTTATGACAATGCATGGTGTAAAAAGCTCTACATAAATTAATTGAAATTATAGATCCATTGCCACTCACCCTTATCATCACCCATACTATAAAACCCTACCCCAGACTCACACATGAGAGAGCTCAGCAGTAACATGCCTCCCTCCCAGCTGCTACCCTAGCAAAATAACACATTGTTTTATCACACACATCATTGACTCTGCAGCACTAAGGCCCTAATAAAAAGCCCTGATATCTCTTAGCCAAAGCTTGTGGCAAGCAGAAACTGACGCAGAGGTTGTTAAAGTGGCATGAATCTTTCATGAGGCAGGCAATTGGGCAGGGATGGCGTCAAAATACCAGACGTCAGGCTTAGAAGACATTACCAAGCAGCAGGGAGACTAAACTGCTCTTAACATAGTGTCTTAGCATAAAAGTCAGTAAATGGTGCAAAAGGTGTCTGCTGTATATTTAAGTCAACAAAGGAAAATTTCAGATCAATCAGAGATACTGGAATGGGGCTATTTGTCATGGTGGGTGGCGCTCTGCTCTGACTGAGCAGGCCTCATTGGTGCAGGGTTTATAAGTCGCAATGAGTCAGAGCAAAGCATCGGTCATTCACTCACGTTAGCTCCGGTATGATAGCAGAGTTCTATGTGTATAGTAATAATAAGTATAGTAGTAATCTAATAAAGTTGAGTACGAGTCTACTGGCTATGTGTATATGTCCAGCCCACGCCACCCAAGCCTTACAGAAATGACCGACCTGAGAGAGGACATAGCAAGCCGGGAGATCCGGAGCAATCTATGGAGCAGGCGACCACACTGGTGGCACCTAGTGGAGCACTACAAACGGCTGGAGAGAAGAACAAGCTCTGTGGGCAATGATGGCCACCACCACGGAGGATGTACAACATCTGGGGACCCTTGTGTCTGCAGTCGCTTCTTCCTCTTAGCTCCACAACTGGCTTGGGAGCAGCGAGCTGTCCCAACTGGCCATGGGACTGGAGAGGAATGGTCAGATCCTCCAGGCGCTGGATGCCATAAATGCGGAGGTGGAGCAGTGCCTGGACCTGCTGGTGTTCTTGGCTTTGCCCGCTTCCTCTACACTGTGGACCCAGATCCCTCACCTGAGCCCTGCTGAGGCAGTACCCGTTTTTTCTACCCCACCACAGGAAGATGGGACATCTTCCTCTCCAACTCTGGAAGGCAGGACTTCAGGGGCAGTGGTGGTCTAGTGGTTAGAGACTGGGCCCCAGGATCAGAACGTCATGAGTTTATCCTAGATTTAATCCCAGACAAGTAGGTTACCCTGAGGTTCCCTTGGGCAAGATACCGTCCCCGTCACTGCTCCCCAGGCACTTTCAATAGCTACCCCTGCTGCATGTGTTTGTGTGTGTGTGGGTAAAATGCAGAGGTCTAATTTCGTTGTGGCTCACTGTGTGCTGTGCTGTGAAATGTTTCACAGTGACAAGTATAGTCACTTTCACTTTTACTTCGCCAGCTTCTGCTCCCAACACGGAGGGTGGGGTTCCTTTACCGGCTCCTCCATTAGACTTGAAAGGCGGGGCTGCCATGCCGGCTCCCATACCAGCTCAGGGTGGTGAGGCTTCAACACTGTCTTCCTCCCCAGCACATGAGGGTGACTCTTCTTTGCCAGCTCCTGCATTAGCCCCGAACAGCGGGGCTGCAATGCCAGCTCCAGTGCAGCCCTGCTCTCCATGAAGTAAAATTAAACATGTGCTGTTATACATTGTGTGTATATAGTGGGGAAAATAAGTACTGAACATGTCAACATATTCTCAGTAAATATATTTCTAATGAAAAGTGAAAGGGACTATTTTTGTCATTGTGAAACACAGCACAGCACACAGTGAGCCACAAAAAAATTCAACCTCTGCTTTTTACTCATACACACACGCGCAGCAGGGAGCAGCTACTGCGGCCGGGGAGCAGTGATGGGGAGGGTACCTTGCTCAACAACCCACTCCTGATCGTGGGGCCACTCTTTAGCATCCTGGTAGATGGCACAAGATTCTTCAAGAATGCCCCAGTACATTTCTCCATTCATCCTCCCTTCAATTATATATCATAATTGTCTGCCAGTAGCATATGCTGAAAAACAGCACCATATCATGATGTTTCCACCTCCAAACTTCACTGTTCGTATGGTGTTTTTGGGGTGTGCATTGCAATTTCCCCTCCAAACATGGTATGTGCAATGATATCCAAAAAGTTAAATTTTTGTATCATCTGACTAGAATATATTCATCCAGAATTTCATTGGCTTGTTTAAATTTTATGCACCAAACTTTAAACATTTTAGGCAAGCTTCAACATGCTTCTTCTTCAGCAGAGGAGTCTTGCGCAATGAGTGTGCGTAGAGGCCATGTCAATTGAGTGCATAACTTATTGTTTTCTTTAAAACAACTGTACCTCCTAATTCTAGGTCTATCTGAAGCTCTAAGCGAGTGCTCCTTGGCTCTTGGACAACTCTTCTGATTATTCTTTTGAATCCTCTGTCAGAAATTTTGTGAGTCGTTTATAGTGAAATTATCTTTTTTCCACTTCCATTTTTTTCATCAATCATAAGATGCTACTTCTATTGAGGCTGTGGTAATGAGAAACCTTTAAATAGGGTAACAGTTAGGACTAAACCAACTGATATTAATATGGAATTATAGGGATCAGGATTGCTTTCTAAATACTGACAGATTTCAGCTGTTTTCCTGGCTATGCCTGCCTTTTTGTACCTCCTTTCTTCATGTGTTCAGTACTTATTCCCTGTGTCATTCCACTTTACAACACATAACTTAATTTATGGACTTATTTGTTGTGACTTCTTTGTATGTGTGGATTACTTGGGTTGTGTCACGGCGCAACCCGGAGTTCGAGTTCACTTAAGGCAGCCAAGCCGATCCGGAATTGTCCATTCACCGTTGTGGTATTTTGGTGTATGTTAATAAACTGACCCTACGTGGTTACTTTGCATCCTCCATGCGTCTGCGCCTCCGCTTCCTTTTTCCCACGCCAAACAACCAAACATGACAGGTTGTTAACAACAATTTAATTTCATATCAGTAGCCCAATAAGAAATATATTAACTGAGGAAAACACTGACATGTTTAACACTTATTTTTCCCTGCTGTATGTGATTATTTATTAATCATCAAAATAATTGTTACACTACTCAATAACATATTTGTGGTAGTGAAAACCCTCATTTTGACAAAGACAAATGGTCACTTTTGGCAGCACTCTGCTCTAACTGGGCACACCTGCCATCTCATCAAGGACATCAGGTGTGGCTCATTGGCCAAGGGTTTAAAGCCCCCAATGAGTCAGAGCAGAGCATCGGCCATTCGAGTTGTAATTCTGGTCCACGTATTCTCTTGTATACTAGTGGTTCCTGAGTTTGGTATCTTTAGTTATATTTAATAAAGTTCAGTACGAGACTCCCGTCTATTTGCATATGTCCAGCCCACACCACCCAAACATTACACAAATGGTCAAAAAAGAACAAGCAAAGTATTAATGTCAGCAGCAATGTATTAAATGAATTCAGTTATATCATACATGCTATCAAAGGGCACAGTCAGCTTACAGAAACTCTTCTTACCTCAGCAAAAAACTAAACAGTTGATGAAATAATAACATTTCAATAAAAGTTAGCAATTTTTCACTGGTATAATATCTCATAAACAAAAATGTAAAAAAAATTATATTAAAATGTTTATTCAAGTCCATTTTTATTAAGAAACAACACAATGCATGCATTAAATGTTTGCAGATATTGAGTTTGTAAGTTAAACAATCCCTTTGGTATAATTAGTGCTATGTTTTACAGTATTGATTAGAGGTATCCTCAGGGGTCTAACCTAAGCAAAATGAGTTGCATTCTAGTCTCTGGAAGGAGAGTGCAAAGCAGACTAAACAGCACAAGAAGACTGCAGGTGCCACTTCTACTGCAACGCGTTTCTTTGGTAACAGGACTGTGTTTTAAATGCCGGGGGGGGGGGGGGGGATTGGCTGGTGGAGGATTTGCTCAGACTGCTTGAAATATCACATATAAAAAGGCCACTTATTACAGCACAATACTTGTGTAACAAAATTATTGACTGGGCTAGGATTAACAGGGCCTCAGCCTTGTCAGTATTATCTTGATGACTCTGTTCTGTGTGTTTTGCAACTGTTTTACTTAAAAATCTAAATCCAA